>JAANYP010001621.1:0-121058 GCA_020465985.1 Centrapalus pauciflorus | reverse complement strand
CTAAGTAAAGGTTGCAAATGTTACTTGGCTTGTGTCTTGAATGCCAAGAAGGAAGGGAAAAATCTTAAGGATGTGCCAGTAGTTAATGAATATCCCGATGTGTTTCCTGATGACTTACCGGGATTGCCACCGGACCGATCTGTAGAGTTTCGAATTGAGTTAGTGCCGGGAGCTGCACCAATTGCGCGTGCTCCGTATCGTTTAGCGCCTTCGGAAATGAAGGAAATGATGGCGCAATTGGAAGAACTGTTAGAGAAAGGGTTCATTCGGCCGAGTACCTCGCCGTGGGGTGCTCCGGTTTTATTCGTGCGAAAGAAAGATGGAACCTTGCGAATGTGTATAGATTATAGAGAACTGAACAAGGTGACTATAAAGAATAAGTATCCTTTGCCTCGTATTGATGACTTGTTCGATCAACTACAAGGAGCTGCTTATTTCTCGAAGATAGACCTTCGTTCAGGGTATCACCAACTTAAGGTTCGTGAGGAAGATGTGCCGAAAACTGCTTTTCAGACCCGATATGGGCATTATGAGTTCTTAGTGATGCCTTTTGGACTCACTAATACTCCTGCGGCCTTTATGGACTTGATGAATCGTGTGTGCCGTCCAATGCTTGACAAGTCAGTTATAGTGTTTATCGATGACATCTTGGTGTATTCTAAGACGGAGGAGGTTCATGCGGTTCATCTGAGGCAATTACTTGAACTTCTTCGCAGCGAGCAGTTGTATGCTAAATTCTCGAAGTGCAAGTTTTGGTTACGACAAGTGCAATTTTTAGGGCATGTTATATCTTGTTAGGGTGTTTCTGTGGATCCCTCCAAGATAGAGGCCATTAAAAGTTGGGAAGCGCCTAGAAATGTTGCTGAGATTCGTAGTTTCCTTGGATTGGCCGGCTATTACCGACGATTTATCCAAGATTTCTCTAAAATAGCCGTCCCACTCACTTCGTTGACTCGTAAGAATGCGAAGTTTGTGTGGGAAAAGCCACAGAATGAGGCGTTTCAAATTTTGAAGAGTCGTTTGACCGATGCTCCGGTACTTGCGTTGCCGGAAGGGAACGAAGATTTTGCTGTTTATAGCGATGCTTCGATAAACGGATTAGGTTGCGTGTTGATGCAACGAGGAAAAGTGATAGCTTACGCTTCGAGGCAGCTAAAGGATTATGAAAAGAGTCGCCCTACTCACGACTTGGAGTTAGATGCTGTCACGTTTGCTTTAAAAATCTGGCGACATTATCTGTACGGCACTAGGTGCCAGTTGTATACTGATCATAAGAGCTTGAGGCATATCTTTGATCAGAAAGAATTAAATATGCGACAGAGGCGCGCCGTGGAATTGATCAAGGATTATGACTGTGAAATCCTTTACCACCCTGGAAAGGCCAAAGTAGTGGCTGACGCCTTAAGCCGAAAGAGATATCCGGAAGCAACTTGTTATGCGCGAACGCATGTAGTTGTGACTTCCTCTATCCTTGACGACATTCGGAAGTGGCAAATCGAGGGCCTTAAAGAGGAAAATATTAAGTCTGAAAGAATGGTTGGTCAAAGTGTGTTGTTAACCAATGGTAACAACGGGTTGAAAATGTTTAGGGATCGTATTTGGGTGCCTAAGATCGGTGATGTGCGCAAGACAATTTTAGAAGATGGTCATAATTCAAAGTTCTCAATTTACCCTGGGAGTTCTAAGATGTATCGGGATTTGAAATCCGAATATTGGTGGCCCGGAATGAAGAGAGACGTTGGTAATCACGTTGAACGGTGCTTGACTTGCTTGCGAGTCAAGGCCGAACACCAAAAACCATCTGGAAATTTGCAACCACTCGAGATACCTGAATGGAAGTGGGATCACATCACGATGGATTTTGTGGTAAAGCTTCCGAAGACCCAACGACAACATGATGCTATCTGGGTTATTGTGGATCGATTGACGAAGTCCGCGCACTTTTTGCCGATACGAGAAAACTTTCCTTTGGAAAGATTGGCGCGAATGTATATTGATGAGATTATTGTACGCCATGGGATTCCAAAATCTATTGTTTCGGATCGTGACTCGAGGTTTACTTCGAGATTTTGGCAAAGTATGCAAGATCAGCTGGGGACGCGTGTTAATTTGAGTACGACGTTTCGTCCCCAGATTGACGGCCAGACTGAGCGCACTAATCAAACGATGGAAGATTGTTGCGTGCGTGCGTGATCGAGCTTGGTGGAAATTGGGATACGCACCTACCACTTGTGGAATTCGCCTACAACAATAGTTATCATTCTTCGATAAAGATGGCTTCGTATGAGTCATTGTATGGCCGGAAGGGTCGAACTCCGACGTGTTGGCGTGAAGCATGTGTGAAACCGTTAGCGGGTCCCAAATTGCTTCAAGATACGCATGATAAAATTCAGATTATTCGTGAGCGAATCAAAGCTGCCCAAGATCGACAAAATGCATACTCGGACAAACGTCATTAAGATATTGAGTTTGCAGTGGGAGATTCAGTGATGCTGAAAGTATCTCCATGGAAAGGGATTATGAGATTTGGGAAGCGAGAAAAGTTAAGTCCTCGATACGTTGGACCATTTCCTATTACCGAGCGTATCGGAGGCCAACCTTATAAATTAGAGTTTCCCGCTGAGTTGGAAGGAAATCATGACACCATCCATGTTGGCTATTTGAAGAGAAGTCCGATCAATCCTACGGTGACCGTTCCTTTGGATGATGTGCAAATTGATGAGAAATTGTGATATATATTGAAGAACCGGAAAAGATTATCGGCGACAAAGTAATTAACCTAAGGAATAAGGAGATCGAGATGGTACTCGTTTGTTGGAAGCACCACCGTGGATCTCTGATGACTTGGGAGACGAAGGCTGAAATGATGGCCAAATACCCCGCTATGTTTGAAAGAACCTGATTCCGTGGGCAGAATCCTTTTAAGAGGAGAGGAATTGTAACGATCCGATTATTTAATAAAATTGATAATTAATATTTATTACGAAGAAATACAAATTCGGAATATTAATTAATATTGAGACATATAAATAAATGATTGTGTAAATTATAATAAATAAAGTATTGATTTATGAAGAAAGGACCTTAAAAAAATGGAAATAATTGTAGGGTCTAAATGGTAAATATGAAAAGTAAAAGGACTAAAAGAAAAAAAAGAAAAAAAAAAAGAAAAAGAAAGCCATATGTTGGCTTTAAGTTTACGGCACACACACACACTAATGTGTGTGTTGTCTTCTTTCATTTCAAAAAGAAAAGAGGAGAGAAAAGAGAGAAAAGAAAGAAAAGAAAGAAATTTGAAGAAGAAGAAAAATAAAACAAAAATTCGATTTTTGTTGGAAGTTTCTTTTTACGGTTTAAAAGAACCAAAAGGTACCAACTCTTATTTTTATAAATCTCTTACTTTTCTCTTCTCTCCACCATCTTCATATCAAGAAGATTAGAACTCAAATGGGTTTTTATGGAGATATCTTAGAAATGGCTAGATCTTGAAAGAAAATGATGAAATATGTTAAATCTATTATTTAAAAAGTATATTATACAAGTTTCTATGTATTTTGAGGAGTTTTTATGGAGATCTCTTAAAAGTGGCTAGATTTTGAAAGTAATAGATGAAATATGTTAGATCCGTTGTTTAAAAAGTATATTATACAAGTTTCTATGTTTTTTGATGGGTTTTCATAAAGATCTCTTAGAAATCTTTAGATCTTCAAAAATAATGCTGGAATATGGTAGATCCATCCTTTGAAAGTATATTACGCAAGTTTCTATGTATTTTGGTGGGTTTATCTCAAAAACCCAAATTTGAGATCATATGAACCCTAGGTAATCTAAAAAAATGAAAATGATGTTTTGGTGATTAAAATGAGTTTATATATATATATATATATATATATATATATATATATATATATATATATATATATATATATATATATATATATATATATATATATTCAAGATCAATGGGGTAGCAAGTTAGACTGGGGTACCGGGGTACCATTCACAGCCAATCATTTTTGCATTAAAATGATTATTTAATATCCAAAATTCTGGTCAAAATAATGCCACGTCGTTTTAATGGGAGGGGTAATATGGGGATGAAAAAATTTAAATTAGAATCAAAAGACTCTATCAATCCCTTTAATTTCCCACCTTCTGTTTGCACAGCTGCTCATTTCATCGATTTCTCTCCATTTGTTCTCGCCTAAAACCTCTTTGTTCGCTCCAAAATGAGTCTGTGTATTCAAACTTTTTTCATTCAATAGCTTTTGCACATGTGCAATATGCGATCTTATATACCTTTTACATTTTGCCCCTTTTGCACATGTGCAATATTCAAGAAATTTGAATGAATGTTAGTTTTTGCACCCGTTCACTCAATCCAATCCCTTTTGAACATGTGCAATGTTCAAACTTATATGCCATTTTATATGTGATCTTATATGCTTTTTATGTTTGCCCCTTTTGCACATGTGCAATATTCAAGAAATTTGAATGAATGTTAGGTTTTGCACCTGTTCACTCATTGCAATCCCTTATTTTCAGTGTATGAATGCCTTTATAGGAGTGTATTAAGACTTTGATGTTTGCCAATACTTGGAGTAGTGTGAGTTGGAAAATCAGCTTATCATGAATACATGGAAAATGTTTAAATCACAGCAACAAACTTGAAAACAAACTTGTTTAAATCAGTTGGAGAATGGGAAATGGAAAATGTTTCAACTGCCAAGTTTGAAAATAAACTTCTTTAAATCACAGCAACAACACTTCAACATTAACATGTAACATTAAAACTAAGTAGCATGTGTCTATCAATGTGGCTGGGAAAGCAGCCCCTTACTGCACATGTTCACTTGATCAGTTTTGTGTTTGTATGAAAATTGTAGCAGTAGCCCCTTACTGCACATGTTCAATCATTCCAATCCCTTTTGAACATGTGCAATGTTCAAACTTATATGCCATTTATATGTGATCTTATATGTTTTTTATGTTTGCCCCTTTTGCACATGTGCAAGATTCAAGAAATTTGAATGAATGTTAGGTTTTGCACCTGTTCACTCATTGCAATATCTTATTTTCAGTGTTTGAATGCCTTTATAGGAGTGTATTAAGACTTAGATGTTTGCCAATACTTGGAGTAGTGTGAGTTGGAAAATCAGCTTATCATGAATACATGGAAAATGTTTAAATCACAACAACAAACTTGAAAACAAACTTGTTTAAATTAGTTGGAGAATGGAAAATGGAAAATGTTTCTACTGCCAAGTTTGAAAACAAACTTCTCTAAATCAGAGCAACAACACTTCAACATTAACATGTAACATTAAAATAAGTAGTATGTCTCTATCAATGTGGCTGGGAAAGCAGCCCCTTACTGCACATGTTCACTTGACCAGTACTGTGTTTCTATGAAAATTGTAGCAGCAGCCCTTTACTGCACATGTTCAATTGAACTGTTCTTTGTTTGTATGGAAATTGTAGCATCAGCCCCTTACTGCACATGTTCAATTGAGCAGTTCTGAGTGTGTAATCAATTATATGCTTGTTTACTCATTGCAATTCCATATTTATTGTTTTATATTGCACATGTGTTTTATGGGTAATTCTCTTCTTATTGAACATGTTTTATCAGATTGCACATGTTATTCTAAGTATTGAACACTGCTATTTAGTGAACAGGTTTACAACCTAAACAAAAGTTTATGTTATTGCACATGTTCAATATAACACTTAGCACAACATTACACACATTCAATATGTTATATGGCTGCATTGCTAATTAACATGTTTACCTAAGTACAATTCTGCACACATATATTTGCTACGAATTTTCAGTAATACACATGTTAATTGTGTGTTAATCCATACATATACCCTTTCTGCACATGTTCAAAATCTTCAATCAAGGTTTCAAATGCAAATTCTCTTTCTGTTGAACATTTTTACCTTTCTGCACATGTTCAAAATCCTCAATCAAGAATTCAAACCTATATTGAACATGTTCATTTTTTTTTCTTTTTTACCTTTCTGCACATGTTCAAAATCCTCAATCAAGGTTTCAAATGCAAATTCCCTTTCTGTTGAACATGGTCAGAGACATTATTTGCATGTTTTCAATAATGCATATGTTAAATGTGTTTTACCAACATATATTCCATTGCTGCATATATTCAAATCAAGAAAATAATGTTATAAAAGCAATGCACGTTATAATGCACATGTCAGTATCCCAAGTGAACATGTTCAATAATTCTATCACAATTGAACATGTTCAATATGTCCTACAGAGTACAAATATTAACACACAATGTACTGTAACACATTATCGATCCATAAATACTGAACCAACATGTTCAAAATCCCATAAGAAACCAAAATGCCCTGAACACATTGTTTAAAATTAAAAAAAAAAACTGTTGTTGCACAAGTCTTGTTGAACATGTTCAGAAGGAATCATTGCCGGATCCAGTTGAGCATTGCAATGTGATCTTTGTCTTGGTCCGAATTTCGGATGGCCTTGGACCGAAATTGTAATTTTAATTATTTTTTATTTTATGGGATCTTTTGTCATAATAGTCTATGACATCATTTAGGAGAATAATTAGACCAAAATAATTATTGAGGTTTAATGCCGAAATTAGTTAACTCTTCCGACTAATGTATCCGGATCAATGCTAAGAAATTATAAGCTGTGAGACTTGTAATAAATTCTACTATGAACCTATATGTAGAGGTTTGACGGGTTAAAGTTCTTTGGAGATTATTACTCCTACTTTGACGACTGTAACTCGGTTTTGAGGCCGAGAGCTTGTTGTACACCACTGTGAGTTCTAGCATTAATGTATTTATATGCATAGGAATTGTATGTTATTGCTTTCGTATTCATTCTTGTCATTTACATGCTTTGCCATCACATACATTATTGTTGTCATATTAATCATTCGTTTGACTTCTCCGCTGAGACGGTAAGCCTGTGCGTGTGGTAACCTAGCGGAATCATAATGGTAAGCCTGTGTGTGGTAACCATTATTGCCTGTAAAACGATAAGCCTGTGGTCTGTGGTAATCGTATGACATCACTATAAACTGCATAACGATAAGCCTGTGGTCTGTGGTAATCGAGCAATAGATTGTAAACTCATTGTACGGTAAGCTTGTGTGTGGTAGCCGCAATGTGGTAGCATATTAGTCATTAGTTGGCCTCTTGAGAATGTTAGTTAAATTTATGGCATTGCATGGCATCATTCATATATCGCATGGTACTTTAATCTAGAAACTCACTAAACAACTTTGTTGTTTACGCGTTAGTTGATATTTCTTTTCAGAAACTGATAAGGGCAAAGGCCCGGCTGGCCCAAACTGATAGACACTGATTGGAGCATGGTTAGGAGCTCCATATTTTGTTGATGATTGGGGTGGGAGTAGCAGACTTCCATTTTGGACTTACGCAAATTAGTTAATGACTATTAATCATTTGTAATCAAATTGATGATTTAACATTGTGACCCCAATTACATTACTCTGTGATTTCAGACACTCTATTGTGTTATATGCAAAGTGTTTGGAATCATCAAAGTATTCTGTATAAATTAATGTATAATGGTATCGAAATACTCGTATTACTTGTATGAGTGTTTCATTGTTAAAACCTTGAACAGTGAAAAAATTAAAATTATAATATAAACATCTATATCTATATCTATTTATACATCTATATCTACATCTTATAATAAAAGAAAATAGTTCTTGCCACATGCACCTTTAAAGCTCCAATTTATTGATTTTTCATTTTTTTTCAAAAATAAGATAACCTTTATTTTTGATAACACATGCCATTTAATTAATTAAATTAAAATTAATAAATAATCCTTATTATTCTTTTTACCTAAAATAATTCATAAATATCTTTTGTAATACACTTTAATATTTTTTAAATATCAAGAAACTAAGCACTAAAAAAATAATGATAATAAAATAAATTTTTATGTCTAATTCTTTAAATAAAATAAAAAATTTTATAAGTTAGAATTTAAAATTTTAAGAAAATAATAATATTTTTTACATACTCGAAAATAAAATAAATTCTATTCAAACTTATATAAGCATAAGGAATAATTATCGATTTAAAAAGCTTCAGGGCCGTGTCATGGATTTCATGGGCCCTCTGCAATAACTCAAATAGACAATTTAATTACAAAAATTTCAAAACATTTATACAAAATAGAAAAGAGCCAAATATAACTTACCTTTATTCCAACTCTCAACCGATGAGCCACATAGTAATTTCCATTTCCAAGTAACAACGGTCAACGACTATGCAAAGAAAATGAAAAAAAACAAAAAAAAAAAAAACAGAGTATATCACTGTTTTAATACTTACAACTCAATGTGATAATTATAGTAGTCAGTCACTTCCTCTCCCAACAAAGTGCCGCTGGGCTGTTGCAATTCCAAGGGCAAATACAAAAGAGAATTTGGGTTTCTAAAATCTAAACTAAATAAATATATCAGATTTTTTTTTAGGCCCTAAAAGAATGGGGGCCCTGTGCGAAAGCCCACATTGAACATGTCAAGTGTCGGGCCTGAAAAGCTTGAACAATGAAAATTAAAAATATAATATAAACAATATATAAAAAAATAATTACTACTCATACACAATAAAAGTAAAGGAAGAAAAATATTATTTGACAAATTTGGCTTTAATACTTGAAAATATAAAATAATTTATAATAATTATTTATTATTATTATTATCTTTTTAAATATCTAACCCATGTAATACATGTATAATATACTAGTACAATATAAAATAAAGTAAAAATCGTATCTAAACCAAATATCATAAAAATCTAGATCAAATCGAATTTGGATTATTTTATCTATATATTTATTCAAAAACTAGTTTTATTAAAATTTAATAAACCTAAATTTTATATTATCTATACTTATCTCTATATCTAATTAAGAAAATTATTTATAAGTTTACTAGAATATCTTTAAAAATATAAAAATATTAAATGTTAGTCAAGTAAAAGATAATTAGTAAAAATATATTTTATAACATTTTTATTTCTTGTATTATATAAATTTAGCTACTATTCATATTTATTTATAAAACTAAAAAAATATTTGTAACATCCCATTTTTGGGACGGGGACGTGGAATTATTTGATTGGGCTGATTATATTATTATAATTGAGTTGGGCCAATTATTGAGTTATACGTGGAAGTGTCACATGATAAGATTTTGGGCTAACCGGGTGTCGGGATTAAGTTTTAATAAAAGATTATAATTTTGAGAATTATTAAATAAATTGGGACCCGGGGATATAAATTGTATTTTGGGGTATCGGGATCGGATTTTTAGGTACCGGACCGGGTTAAACCGAAAACGTATATAATGTGGCTTCTTTGTTCTTCCAAATCATTTCCAAAAGCCAGAGCTAAAGTGTGAGTGTGTGTTTGTGAAATCCAGCAACTTTAATCAAGATTGAAGCTTCAAATTTGTGATTCAAGCCTGCCGATTTCTTCATCATCTTTTAGTTGGATATTAAGGTAAACTTGAGGCTAAATTCGTGAATTATTTGTTGTTAATCGTAAGTAAGTAATTGAATTGAGTTTATGTATGTTTTGGGTTAAATTCGGAGTATTTGGGTTGAGTAAATCGAGCTGGAGGAGGGGATTTGGGGTAAATCCCCTGGCTGTTAAGAAACAGAGTATATCTGCTGCTGTTCGTCCGTGAGCGCGGCCGCGATCCCGTGATCGCGGGCCGCGATGTTCTTGAGATGATCGCAGGCGGTTTGAGCCCGAGCTCGGACCGCGATGTGAGCTCGGCCGAGTTTGAGGTCAGCGCGGCCGCGACCGCGATAGGGTCAGTGCGGCCGCGATTGGTTGAGTTCGGCCGCGATGCGGCTGAGGGTTCGGGTCGGGTTTTCGGGTTCTGTGAGTCGTGTATTTGGGTCCTTGGGGTCTTGAGATTTGTTGAGAATTGTGTATAGAGTTGTTGGGTCGAAATTGTGATATTGAGAATGCGTCTTTTGGGTATCTGGGATTGTGTGAGTTGGTTGGGATCTCGTGTTTGAGTGTTCGAGTTGTGTGGGTTAGTTGGGATCTTGTGTTTGAGTATTCGGATTGTGTGGGTTGGTGGTTGAGTATCTGAGTCTGTGCGAGTTATATGAGTATTGTGTATAGAGCTGTTGAGTTATCGAGAAATCGGGTATCCAGAGCTGTTGGGTTGTGATTAAGAACTTGAGCTGTGATTGTGATTGTGATATAGAGTCATTGTGTTGTGATTCCAGGATCTCGAGTTGATAGGGTTGAGGACGGGCAGGGAACCGAGACTTGAGTAGTTTGACTTCAGGGCAGGTGAGTTTGCATGTTTTTCTTGAGATACTTGTACGATTATTTATTAATACTTGCATGATCTTTTACTGAGCTTTTTACGAGATATCATGAGTTTCTTACGAGTTTTTATTGAGATATTATCATGCATGTATTACTGTGCTTTATTGAGAAATGTGTTTTATATATGAGATTTGGGACACTTGAGCTGTTGAGATATTAAACCGTACGGCTGGGCAGGGGTTGGGTCGCTCCCAATTCCCTTTTGGGTTCCTGACGGCTGCTTTGTGCGGTCTAGGGATTTGGGTACGTGGATTTATCCACACGAGTTGAGTACCTATTGAGCTATCTTGTGGGATCTCATATACTTGTTCAGTAGAGAACGCTGAACGTTTTATTATCGAGAATATTTATTTATTGAGTTTTATAATCGTACACTAACCCTTGCATTCTCACAAGCGTTAGCTGACCCAGTGTGTTGTTGTGTGTGTGTGTGTCTCAGGTGATCAGAGATTTAGTAGGCCTGCTGGACCCAAGTAGGGTTACTGTGACATTTATCAAGGAGCTAGCTGCCTGTGCTAAAGGTAGTCGTATTTTGGGAATGTTTATGCGTACTTCGGATAGTGGGTAATATATTCAGGGACTTCCGTGACTTAATTATGTGATTAAAGTTTTAAAACTATCGGGTTTCTGCATGTATGTATTGGGAACAGTATAGGGATTATTATATTATATCATTGCTGACGTGGTATTTAGGTGGCATTGTGGATTAGTTTGAGGGTGTTACAAGCTTGGTATCAGAGCCTAGGTTTAAGAGATTAAGTATCTAGTGGATGCTTAAGCTTAAACCACAGAGTCTAGATCCTTGGATTGCAATCCGAAGTAGAGTATTAAGTGATAAATGAGTAGGGTATAGAGTTGTGTAGAGTTAATATGTGTTGTTGTTCTTAATGTGCGGGTTAGTTATGGATTGTGAGGGCAGCAGGCCTCAGGGTTATGATTTTAGGGGTGATAAGTTTGTGTGTAAGTTTGAGTTGTGTTCGGTATTGAATCCGATATTGGATGAGCGTTTTCCGGTGCAGTGATCGGGATGGGATTGGGGAGTGGTGCCTCCGCTTGAGGGAGGCCAGAGATCAGGGGCTGGTGCTTCTTCTAGCCAGCTATCGTGGGGGTCCTTAAGAACTTTATGTCGGGTCATATTTTGAGTTCTTTGGAGGTACCGGTGCCTTGAAGGCACTGGATTGGTTGTGAGAGGTTAAAGTTGCTTTTGGATAGTGTATGTAGATCGAGCTGATAGAGTGAGTGATGCATTTTATTTGCTTAAGGGCGGAGCGTTGCGATGGTGAGATTCTGTTGAGAGTGCTTGAGGAATTGATGATGCGTACTTGATGCCATGGGAGGAGTTCCGAGTGAAGTTTGAGCTGTAGTGTTGCCCCCAGAATACGAGGTGAGAATTGGAGTATGAGTTTATTTACTTGTAGTAAGGATCCATGTTAGCCTAGAAGTATATTAATGTGTTTAATCATAGAGTTTAGTTTGTGCCACGTCAGGTGGCTATTGAGCGGATGGCCAGTATGTTTATTGAGGGTTTGAGATATGATGTTAGGGAAATTGTGGGGATGTTGCGTGACCCCACTTTTGCATCGGCTGCGGAGTGTGCGGGACGTAGAAAGAGGAAGGTGGAGAGGCAGAGGGAACAGCTGGCTTCCTAGAAACAGCGAGATGAGTCATTGGGCCGGGGTAGAGTACTGGGTCATCGAGGGGATGTCGAGAAAGTCGACAGGATGGATGCTTTGAGCAGAGAGGCCAGATTTCGGTGGATCAACAGGATCAGAGTTGAGATGGGAGGAGGTCTGAGATTAGTCAGAGTTAGAGTCGAGGTTGGGATCAGGGTCCGAGATAATTGGGGTAAAGCCAGAGATTGAGTCAGAGTCAGGGCCAGGGTTAGGGAAGTGATGATAGAGGATCTAGGGATTTGAGTAGTAGAATTAAGAGCTCGGTGTTCGGAGCAAGAGATTGTCAGCAGTGTCATCACCGCTAGGCCGGGCCGTGTGCCCCGGAGCACCTGAGATGTTTTCATTGTGGCCGGTTTGGTCACATTGCTGTTGCATGTTCGTCACAGGAGTTATTGTGCTTCCGATGTGGGAAGCTGGAGCATATATCATGAGATTGTCCGAGTCCGGGGATGGGATTTCCGGGGGCGAGTTCGAGTGGGGTCGGGGCGTCAGAGTTGTTGTTAACGCCTCGTGGAGGAGATGGAGTACCTAGGGTCAGAGGTAGAGTTTTTGTTTCAGGCTATAGCTAAAGAGGAGGGGGAGCCACATAATGTTGCATCTAGTACGTTTATTGAGGCTATGTTCCTTCAATTTGGAGATGTCACCATTGTCATAGTGGGCCATGTGTGTGTGCAGATGTTATTGGTGCGGTCAGTGAGAATATACTGCCGCCATGTGTATTATTCATGAGCTGTTGTGCTTTGTTGTGGGAGGCCGGAGAATAGGGTGCGAATCTGTCCAGAGTCGAGATTAGTGATGTAGGGCGAGAATTCTAGTAGAGTCAGAGTGGAGCCATCGTTACCCGATTATTATGATATTAGAGTACGAGGTCAGGTCTTTTAAGTGATTGTAGAGGAAATGCGGGATGTTGTTGATGTGATTTTGGGTGTCCCTTTTGAGCTTGCTTTGAATATGTGTCAGTTGTGTAGTGAGCTGTTGAACTATGTCTGTGATAAGTGTATGTGTTCTATGGCGTGTGACTACTTCTTTATGTCTGTGATTATGGGATTTAATGATATGGGGACAGAGTT
Source organism: Centrapalus pauciflorus (assembly GCA_020465985.1). Taxonomy (NCBI): domain Eukaryota; kingdom Viridiplantae; phylum Streptophyta; class Magnoliopsida; order Asterales; family Asteraceae; genus Centrapalus; species Centrapalus pauciflorus. Next base: position 107,913 of record JAANYP010001621.1, on the reverse strand, counting down.
GTTATGTATGGGACTGTGATGTTTTAGTATATGTGTGAAAGTGAAAAATATATATATATATATTGTGGCGAGCTGAGTTATTGGGCTTTCAAAGTTGGAATTTGTGTGATGTTAGTGGATCAATCGTGTTGAGTATGTGAGCTATATGGGTAATCATTGTGAATGTGTTTGTGATGTGCTAGTGGATTGATCCTTCTAATAGTGGATTACCATGTTGATAGTGGATTAAATTTTGTGTGTGTTTGTCCGCATATGTGATATTGCGTTTAGTGATTCGATGGAGATGTCCTTATGATGTTATGAGTGGATAGGAATATTTGCCATGTTAGTGAATCGGAATATCTGCTGTGTTAATTCGAGATCTGATTGGCCATAAGTGTTGGCGTGCTTCTGTGATTATTTTTGTGTTTTCATCTGAGAAATCTGCTTTGTGACTGTTAAGTGAATAGATAGTAGAGCTGCATTAGTGAATAGAGTTTAGAGTGGTGGTGTATTAGAGGTTGATGGTTGTTGAATTTCAGTAAATTTGATGCCTATGAGGATTAGTGGTTTTGATGTAGAAATGTGGAGGCTATAGGGAGCTTAATAGGGTAATGGTGAGGAACCATTGTCCCTGGTTGAGAGTTGATGAATAGGGGTGTAGATTGATGTTGATCGTCTTGTGATGGTGCTTTCTAAGGTCATTCGAGTTATTTGAAGAGCAGTGCGGAGGATAATCAGCATTTGAGAGTGAAATTTTAAGTTGTTATAACGAATAAAGTTATATGGTAAGTTCTTGAGATATGAGTTTTCGCCGAGAAAAGAGCAGTTTTAGAGTAAGCGATGATGAGTAAGGAAGGGATGATAGTGGATCCGGTGAGAATTGAGGTTATTGGGAATTGAAATTGGTTATATCCGTGTTTGAGTTTAGTGTTTCTTGGGTTTAGTTGAGGAGTTAGAGATGATTCATAGGGATTTCTCGCTCATTGTGGGATCCGTGACGATGTTGACGTGTTAGTTTGTGTTGATTGAATGAGTTGAAGAGTAAGGGAACGCCTCATAGGGTAGAAGGATCAGTGAATGGGGTTCGATTTTAGCGTGATAGAAAGTTCAGAGGATTTTCGTGGTGCAATATGAGACTTTGTTGTGAGGTAGGGATGGTGTGCTGATGTAAAGAAATAAAGTGATTGCTTGTATCTGAGATTTGAAGTTTCTTGGGCTTAGCTGAGTATTAAGGGCGATTCATAGAGGATTTCTCGTGAAATGTAAAGCCGTTGTTTGTATTGGTATGTTAGTGGTGTTAATTATATGGGTTGAGAAGTAGTGGGTTGTGTAGACTCTAAATTTTTGCATCGTTAGAGGATTAAGAAGAATTTTTGCGATGTATTGTGAAATCGTGTATGCGAGGTTGGGATGTGCAAGAGAAGTAAAGTGATTAATTGTTTGATATAGTGACAAGCCGGGAGTCAGGCTTAGAGATGCGTGAAATGTTTTCGGTTATTAGTGTTGAGCTAGATTCTGAGGACAGAATCTTTATAAGGAGGGGAGACTTGTAACATCCCATTTTTGGGACGGGGACGTGGAATTATTTGATTGGGCTGATTATATTATTATAATTGAGTTGGGCCAATTATTGAGTTATACGTGGAAGTGTCACATGATAAGATTTTGGGCTAACCGGGTGTCGGGATTAAGTTTTAATAAAAGATTATAATTTTGAGAATTATTAAATAAATTGGGACCCGGGGATATAAATTGTATTTTGGGGTATCGGGATCGGATTTTTAGGTACCGGACCGGGTTAAAAACCGAAAACGTATATAATGTGGCTTCTTTGTTCTTCCAAATCATTTCCAAAAGCCAGAGCTAAAGTGTGAGTGTGTGTTTGTGAAATCCAGCAACTTTAATCAAGATTGAAGCTTCAAATTTGTGATTCAAGCCTGCCGATTTCTTCATCATCTTTTAGTTGGATATTAAGGTAAACTTGAGGCTAAATTCGTGAATTATTTGTTGTTAATCGTAAGTAAGTAATTGAATTGAGTTTATGTATGTTTTGGGTTAAATTCGGAGTATTTGGGTTGAGTAAATCGAGCTGGAGGAGGTGATTTGGGGTAAATCCCCTGGCTGTTAAGAAACAGAGTATATCTGCTGCTGTTCGTCCGTGAGCGCGGCCGCGATCCCGTGATCGCGGGCCGCGATGTTCTTGAGATGATCGCAGGCGGTTTGAGCCCGAGCTCGGACCGCGATGTGAGCTCGGCCGAGTTTGAGGTCAGCACGGCCGCGACCGCGATAGGGTCAGTGCGGCCGCGATTGGTTGAGTTCGGCCGCGATGCGGCTGAGGGTTCGGGTCGGGTTTTCGGGTTCTGTGAGTCGTGTATTTGGGTCCTTGGGGTCTTGAGAATTGTGTATAGAGTTGTTGGGTCGAAATTGTGATATTGAGAATGCGTCTTTTTGGTATCTGGGATTGTGTGAGTTGGTTGGGATCTCGTGTTTGAGTGTTCGAGTTGTGTGGGTTAGTTGGGATCTTGTGTTTGAGTATTCGGATTGTGTGGGTTGGTGGTTGAGTATCTGAGTCTGTGCGAGTTATATGAGTATTGTGTATAGAGCTGTTGAGTTATCGAGAAATCGGGTATCCAGAGCTGTTGGGTTGTGATTAAGAACTTGTGCTGTGATTGTGATTGTGATATAGAGTCATTGTGTTGTGATTCCAGGATCTCGAGTTGATAGGGTTGAGGACGGGCAGGGAACCGAGACTTGAGTAGTTTGACTTCAGGGCAAGTGAGTTTGCATGTTTTTCTTGAGATACTTGTACGATTATTTATTAATACTTGCATGATCTTTTACTGAGCTTTTTACGAGATATCATGAGTTTCTTACGAGTTTTTATTGAGATATTATCATGCATGTAATACTGTGCTTTATTGAGAAATGTGTTTTATATATGAGATTTGGGACACTTGAGCTGTTGAGATATTAAACCGTACGGCTGGGCAGGGGTTGGGTCGCTCCCAATTCCCTTTTGGGTTCCTGACGGCTGCTTTGTGCGGTCTAGGGATTTGGGTACGTGGATTTATCCACACGAGTTGAGTACCTATTGAGCTATCTTGTGGGATCTCATATACTTGTTCAGTAGAGAACGCTGAACGTTTTATTATCGAGAATATTTATTTATTGAGTTTTATAATCGTACACTAACCCTTGCATTCTCACCAGCGTTAGCTGACCCAGTGTGTTGTTGTGTGTGTGTGTGTCTCAGGTGATCAGAGATTTAGTAGGCCTGCTGGACCCAAGTAGGGTTACTGTGACATTTATCAAGGAGCTAGCTGCCTGTGCTAAAGGTAGTCGTATTTTGGGAATGTTTATGCGTACTTCGGATAGTGGGTAATATATTCAGGGACTTCCGTGACTTAATTATATGATTAAAGTTTTAAAACTATCGGGTTTCTGCATGTATGTATTGGGAACAGTATAGGGATTATTATATTATATCATTGCTGACGTGGTATTTAGGTGGCATTGTGGATTAGTTTGAGGGTGTTACAATATTAGTTATGTAAATAATAATATATTTTATACTTTTTAAATAATTAATATTTTTATATATTAATTTTAATTTTACATACATTGATTATATATATAACTAGTTTATAACCCACGTATTACGTGGATATTTTTAATTAAATTCATTTGTATAAAATCTATATTAGTAAAAATAAAAACATACAAAAATAATAATTGTGTTTATTTTTTATTATTTACAGTCTTACAGATTAGAAAACAGAGTATATTTATCCTTTTTAAAAATATTAAATTGTATTTATCTTTTATTTTTTATAAGTTGTAATTATATTTTTGGTGAACGTAGAGATGACACGTGACATTTGATGTTTTCCTTTATTATACATAATAAATAAAATTTCCACAACTAATTCAAATTTTTACATTTGGATCTAATTATGATAATTATGGATAATAATGATAGATATTTATTTTAGGTAAACATTAATTTTAATTGTTACAAAATCTAATTTATTACTAATAATTAATGAAAAACCTAGTTTGGACATTGAATTAATCTAGTAAATATAAAAAAGGGGAAACTCCAAAATTTACAAATTATTACAATATTACTTATATACACTGAACACAAATTAAAACTCGTCAAATGTTCACTTTTCATTAATTCTATAGCTAAACCTTTGTTTGATTTTTGTTGACTTTAGTGCCAACTTTTCTATTTCATGATGAATTTCATTTAAAAGTAACACCAACAAATAAATGGGCTTTCTAAAATATTTAAAGGTGTCATATTATATTGGTTTTAAACTTTTGATCTTATTCTTTATTTTACAGTTAAATGGAGTTTCGAACGATGAAAATCGTGGAAAATGAAGTTGTTTTACAAGTTTTGTTAACTAATAATAGTTATATATAAATAAATATTGATATTAAAAAAATAAGCTATAGTAATTTATTTATTACATGTTTTTAATTATCTCCAATTTGTTATGGAAATGAAAAAAATGTAATTTATACTAAACTCAAATTTCTAACTTTTATAATTGAAAATGAACACCCTTTCATGTGAAATAAAAAACTTATAAATCTATCATGATTTTATTATATTGATTCTACCATACCAAACATACTTTTACTTTTTCATCGGCCAACGCTTATGACTCCATTAGATCATATCTACATCTATTTATCTTTTTAAAATAGTAATTGTATTTATCTTTATTATTTACAAATTAAAAAATAAAATGTATTTATCTTTTTAAAATAATAAATTGTATTTATATTTTTTTTTTTATATTAATAAGTTGTATTTATCTTTTCTGGTGAAACGTGAGAATGACACATGGCATTTTGTGTTCTTTTATGTGTGTGTGTGTGTGTGTTTGTATTTATGTATATATAGTTTTTCTATTTGTTCGAAATTATTCAACATTTTGAGCAATATTTATGATTTTTCATTCTTTTTGGTATTTGTTAAATTCACATTTTATCAAGAATTTATACGAATGTACGAACAGAATACATTATAAAATATTGAATAACTCATTTTAAGAAAAATATATCTCAACACTAAATAAAATAAAAACTTTGCATTTAGTAGTATGCTAATTAGTTTCAAATTCTTATAATTAGGTATTAAAATTTTATTTTATGCACCGTATGCCCGTATGGATATTAAAAGTGATGACGTATTTTGGTGGTTGAAATTTTATAATTTAATATAATTTATTAAAAATTAGAGTTAATTACATAAATGGTCTATGCAGTATGTTACTAGTTACGGATATGGTCCCTAACACAAACTAATTATATAGATAGTTCATGAAAACGAATTGTTGTAGCATTTTGATCACTCAAACTAACAAGGGTTACTTTAGCTGTTAACTTTAATGGTAGTTTTGTCTTTTCAACTTTACAGGGACCATTTACGTAATTATACTAAACTTTTAATTTTTAAAATTTAAATTGTTGTTAATATTGTTATTTAGGGTTCTTTGGAATCATCTGGGTTCATCATAGACTTTCAAAAGCTTTAAAATAAAAAATGAATAAAAACTTACAAAATAAAATAAAATCCTGATTTTATATTGAAATCTTAAAAAAAAAACTTTATTTGTTATTGATGTAAAACATTTAAGTTAATATGTAAAATAAAATTTAACTTATAATACGTTAGCTTCGAAAATAATTTGTTTATATTCCCACCTTATTATAGAAGTACAACTCTCGATGCATAACATACAACAACCTAATAGTAAATAAGTAAACCAATCAACGGATCTCTTTTTTTTTTTTTTTTTTTTTTTTTTTTTTTTTCCAAAAAAGGAATTCACGTAAGAAAACAAAAGAATTAGTGGCCTCTGCGTAGTCTCCACGTCCCTTGAATAATGTATTTCACGAGTGTATTTAATAAAAGATTGTTTTTTATTAAAAAGAATATATAATATTAATATATAATTATAAATATGATAAAATGTTGATACTAAAATAACATAAAATTTTATTAAAGTTGTATTAAATATCAATTCAGTTTTTTATGAGCTAATTATATTAAACAAATGTCCAGATAATTAAATGGTTACATTTAAATTTAAAATATTTTATTTAATATGATAACATTATAATATATCAATTATATGATCACTAATATATAATATGTTATATCAAAATTTAGATGTATTTTTATTTTTCAGTAATAAATAGTTTAAAATCATGTTATATATGAGAAAATTTTTGAAAGATTTTAATTAGATTGACTTCCATTAATAGTGACTAAATTATATAGTAATTAGTATCAATTTTTCAAAAAATTAAATGATTAAATTGAAAAAGATATATTGGGAAAATTGGGAGGGAAAATAAAATTTTGATTAGTTGAGGAAGTGACATGTGTCACTAAACGTTTTGCTTTATTAATATATATAGAATATAGATATAGACTTTACTAAAAATAAAATATCCCGTAATAGGTGGAATAATAAACTAGTAAATATAAAAATACTAATAAATGTATAACTATATCGCCATTTGTCATGTTCCGATAATGCCGAGCGACTTCTTATAATCTATCTATTCTATTAAAAGAGTAAATGATTACCACATGTAACTTAACTGTCGCAACCTTCTTTCAACACATGTTAAAATAAATTAAATATTTACACTAAATTATTTTATATAATTATCTATCTATTTTATAGGAACTTTGTTGCAGGTTATAGGTATCCATTTCAAGGGTTAATATTAATAATCCAAATTATTTAATAAAATTTTAGAGATTTTGTTGATTCTGTCATATCTGTTACAAAATTGAGTTCATCTATAAAATTATTATCCTAATTTATTCATCTCATGTTATTAAAATCCACATCGTTTTGTATATTTTGTTCATCTCATTTGTTATCTATACTATATAAAATAAGAAAACCACTTAGAGTTTATGGACCATTGGATGGAAAGAAATCAATGGTCCAGATTAATGACAACTCATAATTATTTATGAAATATCTTTTATACCCTTAATTAAAATCAATAATTATACCTATGTCATTTTTTTAAATCATTTTCCAAATTTACTACCTTAACTTAATTACATTAAATTTTGATTTTAAAATTTTTATTAATGAACTAATATTAAATTAATATTTACCTAAAATAAATATGTGTCATTATTATCCTTAATAATCATAGTTAAATTCAAATGTAAAAATTTGGATTTAAATGTAGAAGTGTAGTAAACAATGTTAAAAATTTTTGTTAATTATTTTGCTAACAAGATTTAAAATTTAATTGATAAACCTTCAATTATGAATATGATAAATTTTGATTGTTGATTTTCAGATATTTCATTTTTATATTTCATCATTTTCAAAATATATACACATTCACATAATTGAAGTTTTTTATTTCTTACATTGATATTTCATATTTGAAGTTAATAAAAATTAAAAGAAAATTTTTTTGCAAACACATATTATCTGTTTTTAATAATATCAAACAACTAAGTATTTTTTATCTTTAATTTAACTAGCTTTCAATTTTTTATTTTAAATATATATAAATTTTATAATAATTTATTCAAATATAAAAAAATATGTATTTTCTAAATCAACGCATGTAATACATGGGTTGATTAACCTATATATTACAATAAAACAAAACAATTCATGTCATATGTCACTTCTACAATACAAAAAAAATTTATTTTTCCACCTCTTTTTTCAAATTTAACACCTTAACTTAATTGCATTAAATTTTGACTTTATTTTTTCATTAATTAGTTAGTAATAAATTAGATTTTGTAACATTTAAAATTAATATTTTCCTAAAATAAATATCTATCATTATTATCCACAATAATTATAATTAGATCCAAATGTAAAAATTTGAATTAGTTTTGGAAACTATTATTATTATTATTATTATTATGTATAATAAAGGAAAACATCAAATGTCACGTGTCACCTTTACGTTCACCAAAAAGATAATTACAACTTATAAAAATAAAAGATAAATACAATTTAATATTTTTAAAAAAGATAAATATACTCTGTTTTTAATCTGTAAATAATAAAAAATAAACACAATTATTATTTTTGTATGTTTTTATTTTTACTCATATACATTTTATATAAATAAATTTAATTAAAATATCCACGTAATACGTGGGTTATAAACTAGTAATTTTATAAATTAAAAAAACCAGTCCGTATAGTACAGGGTTGCTAAACTAGTTTGACATTTATCAATTAGCAATTGTAGAAAACTTAATCAATTAAATTTTTAACTAGAATCTTGAAGTATAATATTTAACTAGAATATAGCGGTTGAATATTTAGGTTATCTAAAATCACAACAACAGTAGATTTGCCTCCAATGTAATAATTTATATAACACGTAATAAATATTAACGTATTAATTTTTTTTTAAAGATTTGTTACTTAAATAAAAACAATTAGTTATGAATATTACGATATAAAAATATAAAGTTAAAAACTTTTTACCAACTCATATTTGATTTAAAAAATAATATTGACAATTTTAAAATTACATCTTTATTCTTAGACTAGTCTATGACCCACGTATTACGTGGATATTTTTAATAAAAATTATTTATATGTAACATAATGTTTATATATTTTATTACATGAAATAAAATGTTATAAAATATGTCTTTTATATAATAAAAGTTGTTTTTTATGATTTTTTAAACTTTATATTTTTAATTTAATGTAGTTTAGTTGATATAAATTGAGGTTTAGTTTATTATAATGTAATAATATAATATATCTTTTTAAAAGTAATAAATTGTATTTACCTTTTTTTATTTGTAGATTAAAAAATAATAGTTAGTATTTATCTTTTTAAAACCAATATATTGTGTTTATCCTTTCTTATATATACTACTATATAAAGCATTAGTTTATTATCTGCATATTAGATAAATATTTTAATATATAGTTGTTTTTTTAATACATATAAACTAAGAATTAAAAATTAAAAATATTAATTTTATTACAAAAATAAATAGGGTTTATTATGAAAAAACCAACATGTTTTCATGTTTTTACGTTTTCGTCCCTCCATGTTATTTTTTTCCATAAAAGTTCTCAAGTTATACTTTTCTTTTTGGTTTAGTGAAATTTGGACATTAGAACCCGGTTTTTCAGTTTTTTAAATGGATAATTGCGCAAAAAACCGTCAACTTGTCAGGTTTTCGTCATTAAAACCCCAAACCATTTTTCGCTGTATAGATTACCCCGAACTAACTAAAAATCAGTAAATCAAGGTTTTATCAATTTCAACTGGTTATTAATCCTACGTAGACCGATAAATAATCTACGTGGAATAAATTTTAATTGTTGAAACCGGTTGCCAATTATTACACATCATTTAAACTCTCGTTGATAATGTAATCTCGTTTAAAAATTACAATTAAAAATTATAAACGGGGGTTTAAATGATGTGTAATACTTGGCAACCGGTTTCAACAATTAAAATTTATTCCACATAGGTTATTTACCGGTCCACGTAGAATTAATAACCGGTTTCAACGGGTTACTCATTGATAAAACCTTGATTTACTGATTTTTAGTTAGTTCGGGGTTTTCTATGCAACGAAAAATGATTTGGGGTTTTAATCACAAAAAGCTGACAAGTTGATGGTTTTTGCGCAATTATCCCTTTTTTAAAACCCGGTTCACAAATTATAACTGGGATCTAATTTCCAAATTTTACTAAACCAAAAAGAAAAGAATAACTTGAGTTTTTATACGGAAAAAAATTACATGGAGGGACGAAAAAGCAAAAAAACGTGAAAACATTTAGGTTTTTTTCATAATAAACCCAAATAAATACAAGAATTATGTTATTATTATTTGTCATAAACTATAAGTTTTCTAGACTTCTAAATGTATATGACTAAAAATAAGTTTTTTGTTTTTTTTTTTTTTTCATATTTAGACTTTCTATTATATTATAGTTATCATTTATTAAATTATGAATATTTTGTTTGAATTGACTTTAAATCTTATTATATTAGAGGTAAATTTAGATGGATATGATTTTGATATTATTTGATTTTCCTAGAATACAATTGGTCACGTGTGAATTGCTGATATAACATATGACATCACGAAAAATAAATAAATTTATTCATTTATTTTTATTTATAAATAGGGTTAAAACATGTTATATTTAATTTAATATTTAAAAATAAAAAAATTTGTTTTATAAATCAATTATATAATTCTAGATAAAACATTTTAGGTAAATTAGAGGTTAAATTAGGAAGTATTCAAAATCATTTTATTATATTAGTAATCTTTTAGTTTCTTTATCAATTAATTGTATAAGTTAATTGAAAGAGTTATTTTAGGCAAAATGAGCAGGAAAACAGGAATTTAGAAGTGCTGAGGGAATGACAAGTCGCACGAATTATTTTGCTTTAGTAATATATATAGATAGATAGATAGAACTTTGGAATTAATTAGGTATATTTTTTCATACATACGTGTGTGTGTGTCTATATATATATATATATATATATATATATATATATATATATATATATATATATATATATATATATATATATATATATATATATATATATATATATATATATATATATATATATATAAAATAAAGGATAATACAATTTGCCACATAGTATTACTATATTTCACCTGAAGATAAATACATATTATTATTTTTATAATGAAATAAAATACAAGATAAATACAATTTATTATTTTAATTAATACTTATAAACATTAATAAATAATTAACTGTATCCATTATTTGATTCATTGACCATGCATATATAAATAAAATAAAATACAAGATAAATACAATTTATTGACCCATGCATAACATAATACAATATTTAATAAAATCATACTTCTTAACATTTTACATACATACATACATACATATAGAAATAAAAAGTTTAAAAGAATGTTAAAAGATAACTATGATTTATGTATATTTAAAAAGACAGATAAACAATATCCATAACAAATATTGTACATTGCTTGTGTTTTTTTTATAAGCATTAATATTTATATGGTTTAATTTCATGTTTACATTCATTTTATGTAACCAATTATTTTTTTAAAAATATTTATGTAATACGTGTGTTCATAAACTAGCCTATATGTTAAAAGAGAACACAAATTACCACATGGTATCACCACATTCTATCTAAAACGATTATTACACATTATTATTTCTAAAATAAAATAAAATAAAAGATAACTATAGTTCATTATTTTTTATATCTATAAATATAATAAATATAAAAGATAAATACTATTATATTTAAATAAAACGAAATAAAAGATATATACAATTCATTATTTCTAATATCTTTAAAGATTAATAAATATAAAAGATAAATACAATATATTATTTCTTTTATATTTAAATATTAAGAAATTGATAAGATTTAAATGTACATCCAACTTATATCTTATATATAGTCATCTATATATCTAATTAAAAATATATTAATTATTTAAAAAATAAACATAATACAATACTATTATAATTATATATAAAAATATTTTATTTACTATAAAATATATATAAACATTTTGTTTTACGTAAAATTAAAATTTCAAATTATTGATTACACACATAGTTAATGATGGTAAATAACATAATTAGATAATTGTTTATTATATTTCAAATTAGCTAAAATTTATCAAATGTCAAATAGATAATGATGGTAAATAACATAATTAGATAATGTAAAATAAATTAATTATTTGTTAATGTTTATAAATATTAGAAATAATAAATTATATTTATCTTTTATTTTATTTTATTCTAAAATAAATTGTATTTATCATTTTAGAAATAATAAATTGTTTTTATTTTTTATTTATTTTATTCTAAAAATTATAAATTGTATTTATCTTTTTAGGTGCAACGTGGTTACGCCATGTGGCGTTTTGTGCTCTCCTTTTTTATAGAGAAAAATAATAATAATATATATATAGATTATTCAGGTAATACATGAGTTAATAAATTATTTTTATATTATTATAAGTATATTTAAATTTTAATATGTGTATGTTTTAATTTTAAGCTTATACACACACTTTATGTAAATATTTATTAAAAAATAATCATGCATGTAATACGTGGCCGTGTTAATAAACTAGTAATAAATATAATAAACAATTATACAAATTCTAATTTCTTATGATTATTCTATTTATTATAATAATAAATATAGAATTTTCAATTTTGGAATCAACTCATCTAATAATACATGTATACAACAAACTTTAATTAATAGGGATATTGTGATATACACGGCCCACGGGCCGGGCTCCTTTCATGTTTATATATATATATATATATATATATATATATATATATAACATTATCCCATGTCTGTTTCTAATCGGTAGAATTGAACCCTAAGTAAATATACCATGGCGGAGCTCCACCGTCCCACGACGGAACTTCCACCGGAGATACAACTGTTCCACATACTTCCAAGGCTGCCAGCGAAATCTCTTGGACGTTTTATGTGTGTTTCCAAACAATGGCACTCCATCCTAAAATCGCCTTTGTTTACAAAGATACAACTCCGCCACGATCACCAAATCCACCACAAACTTCTATTCTTATCATACACAACACTGCCGACGTTCCATACCATCGACATTGAATCACCTGAAGATGATTTAACTGTCGGCCGCTCTTTGCCATTCGAAGCTACTGAAGGATCAACCCTGCATACGATAACATCTTTTCATGGACTCGTATGTTTAGGTGTAAAGAAAGGTAGATTCGATCATCTATTCTCTGATCTAATTTTATGGAATCCTTTAACGGGCGAGCATAAAACGTTATCCAAGGCTAATTCACATGAAGAATGCTACGGTTGTGCCGGAGGAGCATTTGGGTTGTATTACAGATCTTGTGACGACGATTACAAGCTTATACGCATAACCTTTGATCATGGTGCTTATGTTTATTCGTTAAAATCCGACTCATGGAGAAAGGTTGATCAGACAACATGTACAACCAACGTCTTCCATAGTATACGGTTTTCAGAGTATTTTAGGAGAAATATTGTTGTGGTGAATGATAAAGTCTATTTCTTGAATAGATCAGATTCAATTGTAAGATTTGATATAAAGACCGAAAAGTTCAAGGAGATAGCAACACCATATTTTATAAAACCAAATGGTGTATTCGATTTGAATCTGATGGTTCTAAAAGGGTGCATTCACTTGTATGTGGTAACGGAGGATCTTAAAACGGAGTTGTGGAGCATGGACGGGGATGAAAATAGAGATTGGACAAAGCTGGGATCTTTTTCTTCGAATATGGAACTGTTGCACTTGATGAGGAATGGAAATTGGCTCGTTTTTTGCGAAGAAACATCATGCCTTTTCGAACTAGATACGAAGATGCCTATCGATAAGATCAGGTTTTTTTATGATGCCAGTAAAATGCATATCACTTCAAGGGAGAAATTCATCGAGACTTTGGTTTCACCCAATCAATATACATCAAGTAACGATTAACTCCATTCATCGATCAAAAAGACTCTGTTTTTTGATTTTTTTTTTTCTTAATTTTATGCATTTTTCTTAATTACTTTTAGTTGAATCTTTATGTATTTCACCTTGCAAGATTTTAGTTGAAGATTTTGGTTATAGTTAACTTTTCGAATGTTTTTGGGAGCACCATTTTTAGTCACAAATACATCGTAAAGCTACTTAATTGATGACGAATTTGTCGATCTCAAAAGTCATTGATTGTAGTAGTGAATCCTCATAAATGGACATCTTTTGATAGAACATTGAAAAATTATTAGGGGCTTTTTTTGCTTTGTTGTTTTGAATCTGTGTTGATGCCTTGCTATTTTCGTCTTTTGATCTTCGATCAAGTTGCAGTTTTTTTTTCATATTCTCTAATATATGTTTCGGGTCTCAGGTAGCCCCCCGCCGGCAAGAGGGGGGGGGGGGGGGTTACGGATGACAGCCCGACATCAAACAAATAAGAGACATAATTTTTAGTCAAATAAGTAAATATAATGCACTATATTTTGCTGTTGAATGCTCATATCTTTATCGTCAATGATAAAAATTAAAATCTTAGATGGTGATAACAAAGAAATCAGAAAAGCTAATAAGTGATTGATGCAGCGTCGCAAATTGAAAACCAAAGATAATCCATTGATTCCACGAATACCCGGAAGATCTTAACCAAACTCACGTTGATTCACAGGAATACCGCGAATTTGGCCTTTAAAATTGGTTCACACAAAGAACACAAATTTGGGAGAGAAAACTGAAGTTTCATAAAAGTTGGAAGTGACCATCCAAGTTCATACATTACAATACTAAAATGAAACAGAAAAACATAAACGGGCCAAAATGATAACGGGCCAAAAAACTAAAGCCCAAACTGAAAGAAAAATAGAAAAATGCAAATTAAGTAGTCTTCGGGGCCTTTTTGGGCAAAAAGCCAGCACGTCGGGCCTGTCCATACGGTCGTTTTGATATATTATAAGCCCAAATCGGATACCCGAGGCCCAAGTTATGTCCATTTTAGTGAACCAATGTGGTCATGGACCTCCAAGTATTCTAAGGTCCGGTCTTCTGCATTAGTGATAGAAGGTGGTTTATGTCTTATCAAAAGGGGTCACGGTAAGAGTTGATGAAAGGAAGGTTTATGTCTTATCAATATAATTTTTAAAAATTTCAATTTAATATATATATATATATATATATATATATATATATATATATATATATATATATATATATATATATATATATATATATAATCGATATAATTTAAAATTTCAATTTTATGTCAACCATAATGTATATATTTGCGGCGGCGGCAATAATAGTTTCTACGTGATTGTGTTTATTCAATAGCATACCATTATTTTAAAGATATAAAAGGAAAATGAAATGTGATTGTTAGCAATGTCATCTTGGAATATGCATGAATGGTATTTGGTATTATGTCTAATTTTTAACGTGAAGTTACGTGCGAAAAAAAGAGATTCATTGGTACTTGGTAGCAGGCCGTCTCATAGATTTTGGAGACACTTTGCAATAACTCTAAAATAAACCCTATTGACAGAAAAAAAAGAGCCCATAACACAATACACATCTTCGGTTTTTGAGAATTCTCACATTAGAAAAGAAGTAAAAAAGGCTTATATCGTTAAATCTTACAGCTATACAACAACTTAATGACCCATTTTGGTATGTGTATGTGTGTGTGTAAAGCTAATGCAAAGACAACATTTTAATAAAACAAAACCATATAATACAATTCTCAAACTTATAACAATACTGCTAAGTACATCCTCCTTCCAAATACTTCTACAAGTCAACGAAATGTTAAAAGGTGTGGCCTTACACCCAACCAAACTCAACCCTGCAAATTACAAGTCAAAGAAATCTCAGGACTTTCACAAACTCTATATATCTATTGCACATATAAATCCACATTCTACAAATGTAGAAACAAAATAAGCGTATTTGATATGAAAATTACGCAACTCAATTCATGATTGTAAAAGAAATCCATAAACATAGAGTGCAATTGATAAAAATCTAATTTATTTTTTATATGTGAATGCAATCAAGATGACACTCTACTTGATTCAAAACTTCAACTCCAGACATCAAGAACTTCTATTACACGCAAATTTCTCAAATCCAAAGAAAATCCATGAAAAAATACCTGGTATTTTTGTTCGCCACTAACGACTCGGTATAAATCGTTGAAGAATGAAGATGAGCTGATTAAAATACCACATAAATCATTACTTCATTTTGTGACTCGACCTTGTTTAAATCAATAGCAGACTTCAATTCATTCTAGGTCGACCTTTCGTTCACAGCTCCCACAGTCCCACGTCTGGAACAACTTTGACGCTTCACCTTTGTAGGTCTACATTGGGCTAATGGCAAACTTGGATTATCAATATTGAAATGGGCCAATACATTATACATACATACTTATAAATGCATGTATAGGACTAATAATTTGGAGGCCCTATAAATTTTAAGGGCCCTGTGCAGTGGCCCATGCTGCACAGGGCATGAGCCGGCCCTCCTTGTTTTTATCCCAACATATACATAAATTCTTCAAGGATTGACATATTAAAAGTAATCATCCTAGTTATTGACTCGATATATAGTGTATATATATACCTCATGCCTGGTCATGGATGGGTTGACAGTTCAAAAAATAAATAAAAAAAAACCTCATATACATAATACATGCATGACCAACTTGAACCAAAAAATAATTATTTTCATTTTAAGCTTTTTTAGATTAAAGTAATACAATTACACGCACAGACATGAAAGCAATTCTCTATGTTCCATTGAATAGCAGAATTCATATTATCCATATATGGAATCGAAAAAGGAAATCAAATAGTAAATAACATAAACAAATCCATCTTCTCGTTTCACTAATAGTGTTCTTATGATCCAGAAAAAATCAACAATCATGTACAAGAAACATATGCATTGACACTTCAATAGACCATACTGGATAAAGAAAATGTGGCAAGGTCACAGTCTCACATATCATATTAGAATAGAAAGTAGCTTATTTTGAGCTATTTACTGTGGGCGGGAACAAGAAAAAGAACAAGATTGAATCAAGCAAGAAAGATAATCGATCCTACCAGTAAAGATGTTCAACAGCGGCTGCATGGCGGAGGGTTCCCTGAACGATTCAAAATTCAACGATCCGATGCCATGGATCGGCATCTACGTAGCAGCAGCGTCATTGATCTGCGCCTTAGCCATGGCCTTAGATGCCCTCCATGGTTTCAGATACAAAAATATCTTGTTCCCTTGCAAATTCTTCACTCTCAATGCCACAACGCTACAAAAAAATGGCCTTTAGCGACATAGTCAGCAACATTTTTAGCGACGTTTTTTTATGTCAATGACATCTTTAGTGACATCCAAGGAGGTGTCGCTATAAATGCGTCGCAGATTTTAGTGACATTAAAAGACACGTCGCTAAAATTTTTGACACCTTTAGCGACTTCTGGTAAAAGTGTCGCTATCTAGAGTTATGTCACTATTGGTGTCATTGTTTGTGTCGTTTTTTTAATTATGTCACTAGTTGTGTTGTAATCTGTGTCACTACTATCGCATGTTGTTACTAGTTAAATCACGATTTGTGTCGCTATTTTTAAATGATGTTGCTAGTTGAGTTATTGTCTATGTCACTATTTTTGGATGATGTCGCAACTTAAGTAGCTATATGTGTTACTGTTAACGAAGGTTGTTGCTAATGACATTATTGTTTGTGTCACTGTTCTTGAATAATGTTGCTAGTTGTGTTGCTAATGATGTCACTATTTTTGAATGTTGTCGCTAGTTGCATCACTATTTATGTTGCTATTGTTGAATGATGTCGCTAGTTGTGTTGTTGTATGTCATCATGTGTGTCGCTATTATTAAGTGGTGTCACTAGTCATGTTACTATAGTTGTCGCTATATTTGATTTATGTAACTATGTGTGTCGCTGATTTATATGATGTTGCTATTATTATTATTATTATTATTATTATTATTATTATTATTATTATTATTATTATTATTATTATTATTATTATTATTATTTATACTTTTGTTATTTTCTATCAAATTATCACAACTATATTATCAACAATTATATTTTATCAAAAACTAAAATTGAGAAAATTTCTGTTGTTTTATATTATTAACAATTATTTAAAAAGTAGGCTATTTGTACTCAAAACAACAAAATTGTTTTACATCAACTAAACAATCTATGCTCTTCTTGGCCGATATTGGAGAACGTCTAGAAATCTTTCAGTGGCCCTTTGCATCTCTTGAGTCACCGTGCGTCGTAGATTTTCCTCCAACTCAATCAATTCTTTGTGCTTGTTCCAATTGTGTAGCTTTGATGATTTCTTGTTCTTCTTCTTGTCGTTGCACCATCTCTCATATACTATCCCAATCTGTATTACTAGCACTACTACAAAAAGGGTAATCAAGGCATGTTAAAAAGCATAATGGAGCCCGGTTTTGCAACCAGGTCTAAAAGGAGGTGGCTTGATTATGATCCAAATAGAGCCCGGTTTAACCGTGTCCAAAACTCTATATACCCCGGTTTTGTAATAAGCAACCGGGTTTAAATGTTAGTCAAAGAGAAAAAAAAAACATAATACAGCCCACTTTTATACTAAACAACCGGGTCAAATTTCTTATTTTTTATTAATAGAGTTTTACAATTTCTAAACTATTTCTAGCATGCTCAACTAGGAGGGCTAAACACTTCAAATATTATGAAGTAACTTACAAGTTTAGCCTTCAAAGATTTAATAATAAGAAATTATATAAAGTGTTAGAGCTTAAATGACACTATGGTGAGTTACAAACCGTATCCAATATAATGATAACCAACTAATCAAGTCATTACCAGAAAGTGATGATTTGCCTCAATAGATTTGTTCTTGTTTCTTTCTTAATTGATGATTTCTGGACCCTCGAATGAGCCATTAGTTTCAGCCTCTTTGACATGTTCTTGAGTCAACCCTGTTCAAAGTCCAAACAAGAAAAAAAAAAACTTAAAAACTATAAAGAATCACGTCCAAAGCAAAAATATATAAAACAAAGATATGTGTATAACCTTTTTCTCTAGCAAAAGATAAATAAACAATGCACAACTAAATTTTGTGTGACCTTAGTTGTGAAGCTGATGAAGAAGAAGATGGAAGCATTGTTCAAAAAGAAAAATAAAAATCAAGATTTTAATGCAATGTTAATTAATAAAAGTAATAGTGAGTATTAATAGGAACAAGATGGAAGCATCAAGGATCGGCCCATTAAGGGGGGCGAACTGGGTTCCAGCCCAGGGCATCTAAACTTAAGGGGCATCAAACTTCTAGCCCAAAGTCCATTATACTATGTTCAATTTTAAGCCCAAGACATCACAGATGAGATCCCGCAGAGACGCATTCAGAGGCAACAAAAGAGGCAGATCTTCTCTCAATCAACATCCAGAATTCGAAGAGTCAAGAGCAGTCAATGGAAAGTCGCGAGATTGAACGAGAAACAAGGAACGATTCAGACACATCATGCCTCATCACATTTGAACGATTTACAGATTAACAAACTCATCTCGCTTTCACGCTTTTATTTCGGCTCTCAATAAGAACTTAAAATTCGAATTGCTTAGCACCGGGAGTGGAAATTGGTTACAGATACATGAAGCATGAGAAATACGAGATCGATATTCACTCATTACGACTATCCGGTTGGACCGCTTGCACGTCAAGATTGGAGAGGTTATCGAAAATCATTATTGCTTTATTGTTAGTGTTTTACTTGAAATCTTCAATTATAAGAAGTTATTAGTTTTGCTAATTGTTATACAAAAACTATGTTTTATATATAGGGGTGGGTTCAATGGAAAACCACAATGCACGTGAAAACCATGGAAACCTACGCAAACCGTCCGATTTGGTGCATTATAATAAAAACGCGGTGGCATGATCGTAAATAAGGTGATGCATCATGCGGGATTTTGATGCATCACGCGAGAAATTTGATGCATCACGCGGGATTTTGATGCATCACGCGGAGAATTTGATGCATTTGTAGTGATGCAGTGCGGTTTTCACAAGTTTTCAGGGTGGTTTTCCATTGAACCTCCCTATATATATATATATATATATATATATATATATATATATATATATATATATATATATATATATATATATATATATATATATATATATATATATAAAATATCTGTGTGTGTAACCGGAAGAATGAGAGACTTTATTTTGATATATTTTGTAATCGTGGAATTGCGCATGAAGGATATCAAATATGGTGACTAAGGGCAGCACCTAGTGGCAGTTTATTAAGGATTTGGTTTGAATTTTGAAATAAGAAGAAAAATCAGTTTTATAATCACTGAAATTATCTATGTATTGACATTAGTATGTTGATTTCATTGTTTAATCACTGACGTTGTCTTATCGAAAATATGAACTTGTTATCTCACTAATCAACAATTAGTTTTTTATTTTTTAAATTAGTAGGTGTTGATTGTTGCCCTATTGATTGACTAACGAGAAGAAGAAGAGAATAATAGAGATAAAAAAAAAGACACTCAGGTGTTATTTATCTTACAACTTATTTGTTTTAGATATTATTTCATTATAGTTTATACAATTGCATAACATGTTTCTACATTCACAATCTTCGAATGCATAAAATAGGAAGAAAAAAGAAGAAGAAAAAAAAAGACAATAACCTGCACAATATTTACGTAGATCTTTAACTAAACTTAAACTTCTAGATAAACATAAGAAAGATACTCAAGTAAATAAAAATAATAAAAATTTAGATCATGAGGCTAATGAATATATTCTAAATAATGTGAATGAAAATGATGAAAACTCCTATAAACATTGAAATGTTGATCATGAAATAAATGAAATGAATGAAAATCTTTTAAAGGGCATCTTTTCCTATCTTGCCCTGGGCATTAAAATACTCAGTACCGGTTCTGTCAATGATTAATGTATCATAAAGAGAAAGATGGAAGCATTGTTTAAAAACAAAAATAAAAATAAAAATCAGTTAAGATTTTAATGCAATGTTAATTTATAAAAGTAACAGTGAGTATTAATAGGAACAAGATGGAAGCATCAAGGATTAATGTATCATAAATAAGAAAGAGAAATATACCATACAAACTTCATTAGAACTGAATTTCATTCTTTTGCCCTGCTCTGTTTTGACAATGTTTGGGTCCGTCTCGTATTGCCAAATGCATTGGCAGGCTGTTCTTCAACATTCTCAAACCTAAAAAAAATAATAAGATCTTTAAAGTTTCATTTAGAGTGTCCGAAATTGTTAGAGATACGCAAGAAAAGCCTCATACTTGATATTCATATAAGGTGAAGACTGTCTCAACAGATAGGATGCATCATGATAGTCTTCTTCACCTGGTTTCACTGTTAAATCTACACAAAATACTTGAGTAAACAGCATGTTGTAATCAAGAAATGGTACAAATATATCACAATTCAAAGGGTATCAAAGCTGCATACCAAGACCATTCTGTTCTTTCCTTCCAAGAAATCACGCAAGTATTTCGTCAACTAACAACAATGAAAGAGAATGGTGGTGTCAAAGAATTAAAAGCACCAAGAGTAAATGAGAAAAAAAAAGTATAAACATATGCTTAAAGCCTTAACGATGAATTTTGAAAGTGCTTGTGAAACGGTTTCTTTGGATGTCTTGGTGCTCCATCCCATTAGAGACATCTCTGAATAGAAACGGAAACAACAAATTAGTCTCTAATGGGCCATAATTGCACGGTTTTAGGTTTCCATCGACTAAAATTCTAATCTGTTGCAACCACTGCGAATGTGATTTGTCATTGACGTGATAAAAGAAGTTGTGCCCCAATACAAATAGTTTGACAGCATGATTTGTGTATCTAATCCCCCATCAACACATTATAAAAATAAAGACAAAAAGTAAGAGAGAAATTTATCAACAATTAAAAAAGGGGGAACTTTACCATGAAATATTTGTCAAGAACAGCATCAATTCAAACTAAATGAATATAATAATGGCAGCAATAGATGTAATTCCCTTGAACTAATATCAATAGTTGAAACTGAACCTTCCAGTTCGGAGTCGTTCAAATCTAGTGAAAAGCATGGAGCTGCTTTTGCAGTTGTATCACTATTGTTTTTTGGTTTTACAATGTACTTTGGCAGCCATTATATGGCTCTTTAGGGGAGGTATTGTGTGGCTAAACGAACCAACATATCATACAAGATTAGAAGGTAATCTTTAGCAATGTAAAAAACTCAATACACTAACGAGCAATATTAAAACAACTAAAACACTAAAAATGCACAAGTTTCAACAGATTTGTGGAATACCACTACCAATTGACAAGATTACCCATAAAGACAAATAGAAAAAATAAACAAAATCCCCTGCAATAAAGAATAAATAATAAAAATAAACGAAATTACCTGCAAATCTCGTGCTCGTTCAATAAGATGAACTTCCACTTTAACTGGCTCCATCTTGTAAGTAATAACATAACTTATGAACAAAAACAAGTTACATTGTAGCAAAACACGTCAAATTCCGCAGAAACCACTGCTTCTTTAAAACTTGTAAGCTAATAAAATATGTTTGTGCCCACAAAATATGTTAAAGATGCCGGTCAAATTGCACATAGGTAATAAGTGTCATACAAAAACAAGAATGCCCTCATTTTAATACCATTTTTAAACTCTACTCACAATGATTGGACCGTGTCTTGGAGTGATGAGACCAACACTTTAATTTCTCCCATCTATAATATAGCAGCATTGAGCCACATATAGCATAAGACCCTTGAGATTTAACAAATACAGAGTTGCATGGAACATGGTTTCATTGAAGATTTAACGAATACAGAGATTTAACAAGTACAGTGTTTAACTCAGTGGTATGCATTATTTCCTACTCCAGGATTATGGGCTGTGAATTAATGGACAGTAACATGCCCTCGATCTTAAATTGATAATTTTCAGGAACCTTTACACGACATTTAGACCTAAGGAAGTTTAGGACACAAATTAACAAGGAATGCAGATTAAGTTCATGCTTTACAGTAGAGTTGATACTGTTTCTTTTAGTAATGTAACTGTTTGGCTTCAAGTTTTCCTCCTCCTGTAAAAAGGAGACTGTACCTACTTAGTTAAGAATTAAGATGGCTTTTGTAAAGTACGTTGACTAAAAAGTTTTGATGTAATATAGTAGACTGTATTAAACAAAAAATATACAATTAACAATCATGTGCAGATCTCTAAATCAAAACTAGCCTGCTGTACAAATATTTATGCACAAATTACTTACAAATTCAAGTACATTGACTCCTCCACCAAACTCTCATGCCCAAGACCCATTGGCAACCCAAAAAATTAGTTTGGATTGAGATATTTGATGTTGGTTCAATTACCAATTTTAATATGTAGGGTGAATATCACTTCCAACCAGCTTTCTTTCTTACTCCCGGAATACAGACAAACACACTTCAACAACTATAATTATCGTCACACATATAACATATGATGGGTTTTATTTAATTTTTAACCATCAAGAGGCCAGCAAAAATTTTTAGCTTCGTATACCCTTTTTAATCAAAGCAATTAGGCAAATACAACAGAAAGATCTGACAGAAGAGAAAAAAAAAAAACTCAAATGTTGTTAATTGAAGCAGCCAAAGTAATCATTTACCTAATTTCATACATACAAATGACAAATGCTATTTCACTAGTTAATTACCTAATAATTGAGGATTAAAACATGTGATCTTCATAAACTTTAGCAAATTCTAAAATTTTATGGAAACAGTAAAGTGTAAAACAGTAACTTACCTTAATGTGATTCAATCTCAGAGTGAGTTCAGTAGATCCAATCAGAGAGTGAGTTCTAAAATCATATGGAAATTATACATTATTTCATAATCACTCAAAGTTAAACTCGGAAACAATTTCAATAGTGCATTCAAATTTAGAATTTACCTTATTGTGATTCATCATCCATGGCCACCATTCAGATCGACTGAGACATTTTCTACCACTTTTCCAGAACCATAACTTCATGTTTTTGAAATTAATCGTGCTTCAAATTTGAATCTCTAGAGAATATCGTACTCGGTCAGTCATTGCATTGAAACAGATAAGCTTGAATTTGGGGTGGGATTTGGAAAATAGGCTATGGAGATTAAGAAACCTTACCTCCAGATGGAGTAGCAGCGATTTGAGACTAAACTTCAAATTGGAGCAGCAGCGATTAGAAAATAAGCTTCAAATTTGCAGCGATTAGAATATAAGCATCAAATTTGGGCAGAGCCAAGTGTGAGAAATGTTAGTGATTAGTGATTCATGCTCTCAATATTAAAATTCATAAATGTAGTTAGTTGCTCAGTTAGTTAGTTGAATAAACTGTACAGGTTGTTAATCACTATTAACAAACCTTATCTTTTTGTTGTGTTAGTTTGTTACTGTTAGTTCATGCATGCTACTGTCTATATATAGTAGACAGTAAGCATTGTAATCTCTCCAATCTAGTGAATAAACATTCTTCATTCTTTTACTTCTTTCATCTTAATTCTTTCACAAGTGGTATCAGAGACCAGGTTGCAATTTCTGCGACCTGTGCTGCGGATTTCAATCTGCTTGTTTGATTTGTTTCAGTTCCTCCTCAAAACCGAGACGCTGCAATTTCGTTTCAACTGGTGAATTCAAGATTCAATTCAATCACATACGATGGTGACTACCAAATTTGATTTGGAGAAGTTCGACGGCAAGAATGACTTTGGGCTTTGGAGACTAAAAATGAAAGCGCTGTTAGTCCATCAGGGGTTGGATGATGCACTCGCCGGAGAAGAAGCTTTACCATATACGTTGTCTGATAAAGAAAGAAGGAGTATCCTCCAGAAGGCACATAGTGCAATAATCCTAAGTCTTGGAGATAGAGTTCTCAGAGAAGTGTCAAAAGAGACCACAGCTGCTGGTGTTTGGAGCAAACTTGAATGTCTATACATGACAAAGTCATTGGCTAACAGACTTTATCTCAAGAAACGGTTGTACACTTTTAACATGAACTCTGGTAAGTCATTAGAGGATCATGTTGATGAGTTCAACAAGTTGGTGCTGGATCTTGAAAACATAGAGGTCAAAATTGATGAAGAAGACAGGGCGATTATCTTTCTCACCTCTCTCCCTTCAATATATGAACATTTCGTTGACACTCTGATGCTTGGAAGGGATACCTTGACAATGGAAGATGTTCCGGCAGCAAACTCTAAGGAACTTAAAAAACGATCGGATGTGAAACAAGAAACAGTGGAGAGCCTAACAGTAAGGGGTAGGCCAGAAAGAAGAGATTTCAAGAAGAAGAATTCAAGGTTTAAGTCCAGAGGTAAAAGAAGGTGCTATGAGTGTCAGTCTGAGACACACATAAGAAAGGATTGTCCAGAATGGAAGAGAAAGAATGGTGACAAGCCAAGAGTACAAAATGTGCAAAAAGAAGAAGCTTCGACAGATGGGTATGATAGCTGTGATGTCCTTGTAGTTTCCACCAATGCAAAAATTCAAGACTGGATAATGGATTCTGGATGTTCTCACCATATGACATTTAACAAAGGCCTGTTGTTAGATTACCAAGACTGCCATATGGGGTCTGTGATGCTTGGTGATGATAGCCCATGTGAGATTATTGGTTCAGGAAGAGTTTCACTACAAATGGGTGATGGAACCAAGTTCATACTTGAAAATGTCAAGTATGTGCCTAAACTGAAGAGAAATTTAATCTCACTTGGTTGCTTAGAACAAGATGGTCTCCAAGTGAGAATGGGAGGTGGAAAGATCAGAGTTATAAAGGGGTCCTTAGTAGTGTTACAGGGATTGAGAAGAAACAACAACATATATGTGTTGGAAGGTGTCTCACAGGTGAATGCTGTAACTAAAACAGAAAGTGATAAGAATCTAAGTATGCTTTGGCATCTCAGACTTGGCCATATGAGTCTGCAAGGGCTAAAAGAATTAGAGAAGAGAGAGGCATTTGGCAAAGATAAGATCAGTGATATGGGTTTCTGTGAAGATTGTGTGTTTGGAAAGGCACATAAGGTGAAGTTCAACAGAAGTACCAGCAGGTCAAAGGCTGTTCTGGATTATGTTCACTCAGATTTGTGGGGGCCTGCTAGAAGTGATACTCAAGGTGGAGCCTCGTACTTCCTATCAATCATTGATGACTGCTCAAGAAGGGTGTGGGTTTATACCTTAAAGACTAAGGACCAAGCCTTTGAAAGATTCAAGAATTGGTTGGTGATGGTTGAAAATCAAACAGAGAAAAGAGTTAAGAAATTAAGAACAAACGATGGGCTAGAGTTCTGCAATCACATGTTCAACCAATTCTGTGAAGCAAAAGGAATTGTTAGGCACCACACAGTACCTTATACTCCACAACAGAACGGATCGGATTGGCAGAAAGAATGAATAGGACCCTACTGAATAAAGTAAGAAGTATGTTGTCTTACTCTGGGATGCCTAAGAAGTACTGGGGGGAAGCTGTTGTTAAAGCTGCATACTTGATCAACAGATCTCCATCAGCAGCATTGGAGAACAAAACTCCCATGGAAGTCTGGACAGGAAAGCAAACTGACTATAGTTGTCTCAGGGTATTTGGTAGTATCTGCTATGCACATGCAGACCTGGGCAAACTTTAGAACAGAGCTCAAAAATGTGTCATGCTTGGTTATCCTGAAGGAGTGAAGGGATACAGGCTACTAGTGTGTGATCAACATAGCCAGAAGATTATTGTGAGCAGAAATGTGACTTTTAATGAGAAAATGATGTTCAAAGATTTGTTCAAAGATTTGTTTGCTGGGTCTAGTACAGGGTCTGATTCAACATGTCAGCCTCAGTTTGAGGCGGAGCTGGAAGAAGAGGGTAGTTCTGAGTCAATAAGAAAAGAACCAGAACTAATAGAAGATAACTAGACAACTAGGTATCAGTTAGCAAGAGACAGATCTAGAAGACAGATTGTTAAGCCAGTCAGGTTCAGAGAAGGGGATGATGTGTCAGCTGGGTTTGATGCTAATTGTGAGCCATTGAACTACAAGGAGGCTGTTTCTTCTGCTGATAAAGAAAAATGGTTGGAAGCCATAGATGATGAGTTAAGGTCTCTGCACAAAAACAATACTTGGAAGTTGGTAGAGAGGCCAGAGGGAAAGAAAGTAGTTGGTTGCAAGTGGCTTTTCAAGTTAAAAGATGGTATCCCTGGAGTTTCTCAGCCTAGGTATAAGGCTAGGCTTGTTGCACAAGGGTTCAGCCAAGTTGAAGGTGTTTGACTACACTGAAATTTTCTCACCAGTAGTTAAACACACGTCCATCAGAATTGTGTTGGCTTTAACTGCATGGTTTGATATGGAATTGGAGCAGTTGGATGTAAAAACTGCTTTCCTCTATGGTAGCCTTGAGGAGAAAATTTACATGGCTCAGCCACCTGGATTTGGATTTGTTGATGAGCAGCATCCAAGGCATGTATGTCTGCTTCAAAAGTCTCTCTATGGCCTGAAGCAGGCTCCTAGAAGGTGGTATCTCAGGTTTGACGAATGCATGATCAGTAATGGATTCGTGAGAAGTAACTTTGACAGCTGTGTGTATACAACGGAATATGATGCTGGGAAGTTTGTGTTCTTACTACTCTACTTTGATGACATGCTTGTGGCTTGTAAAAGTAAAGAAGAGGTGAGCAAGATTAAAGGCCTGTTGCAAGAAAACTTTGAAATGAAGGATCTTGGAGAAGCAAAGAGGATTCTGGGTATTGAAATAAATAGGGACAGAATGAAGAAGCTGCTCACTCTTACTCAGTCGAGTTATGTTGAAAAGATATTACAAAGGTTTAATATGGAAACAACAAAACATGTGACAACTCCTATTGGATCACAGTTCAAGTTATCAAATAAGGATAGTCCACAGACTGAAAATGAGAAAGCAGAAATGTTAAAGGTTCCTTATGCAAGGGCAGTGGGTAGTCTTATGTATCTCATGGTTTGTACCAGACCTGACATTTCGTATGCTACCGGAGTGCTAAGCAGATACTTGTCAAATCCTGGCAAGAACCACTGGAATGCTGTTAAATGGGTGCTGAGGTATTTGAAGGGAACAAGAAATGTAGGACTGCACTATGGTCTGTCATTAAGTCATGAGCACAGAAAGGTGTTAGGGTATACAGATTCAGATTATGCCAAAGATATGGACAGAGGAAGATCATTAAGTGGGTATATATTTCAAGTATTTGGATGTACTATAAGTTGGAAGTCAACTCCGCAAAAGGTGGTGGCTTTATCCACTACCGAGGCTGAATGTATAGCATTAACTGATGGTATAAAAGAAGCTATCTGGATAAAAGGCTTTCTTGGTGAAATGGGAGTTGACTCAGATAATACCTTAGTTTTGTGCCATACACCTGTGACCTGTCCAAGAATCAGGTTTTTCACGACAGGACAAAAAGCTGCATTTTATAAGGGATGTAATAAGTTCAAAGGAGGTCAGTGTAGACAAGGTACATACAGATGATAACAGTGCTGACATGCTCACTAAAGTGTTACCAGGATTCAAGTTTCAGAAGTGTTTGGAAGATCTGAAAGTGTTATCAGTGAGACATTGAATCAAGGTGGAGAATGTGAGAAATGTTAGTGATTAGTGATTCATGCTCTCAATATTAAAATTCATAAATGTAGTTAGTTGCTCAGTTAGTTAGTTGAATAAACTGTACAGGTTGTTAATCACTATTAACAAACATTATCTTTCTGTTGTGTTAGTTTGTTACTGTTAGTTCATGCATGCTACTGTCTATATATAGTAGATAGTAAGCATTGTAATCTCTCCAATCTAGTGAATAAACATTCTTCATTCTTTTACTTTTTTCATCTTAATTCTTTCACACCAAGTATAACTATCGATCAAAGCAGAAACACCAAGTCGATAGTTACACTTGAAACTGGTTCTGAGATTTGAGCAACACCGATTTGATTTGAGCAATGATTCAAAGGAATCGAGCAGCGACATAATCTATCAGATCAAAGGAATCGAGCAGCGATCAAGTTGGTTCTCGCCTCTAGATTGAACATCGATCAACTTGGTTCTCACCTCTAGATTGAGCAGCGACCAAGGGATACGTACATGTGTTCTAGGTCACTGTAGGCCTTTTCTAAATTATTGGGTATATGCTTTTTAATTCTATTTATATATTTTTAATGGGCTTAACATTATTTTTGTAATGAATAAAATAAATCAAATAAACCATTAAACATTTAAATTTTAACTTAAAGCCACTATATAATATTCCTATACAATAGTATAAAATTTTTTTAGAGTAAAAGACATTTTTGGTCCTTGTGGTTTGATGGTTTACCCGGATTCAGTCATTTAACCATAATAAGGTCAAATTTCATCCCTATTTTGCTAATTTTGTGCCCTTTTAGTCCCTCGTCCGTTAAACTTAACGACACAATCGTTAAATTTGTAAGAATGACATTTTTACCCTTTTCATTGAGACGCTTTTAGTCCGGTTTTATTATTTACTCATTTATAGTCCAACATTTATTTTATTTTATTTTATCTTTATAATTATATTAGGGTAAATTACAAATTTCGTCCCTGTGGTTATAGGGAAATTACAGATAAGGTCCTTCTATGGAAGAAATTACAAATTCAATGTCTGTGGTTAACATTTTGTTACGGTTTTGGTCCTTTGACGGGTCATTATTTTTTAAATGACCATTTTACCCTTGACATAATTATAAAAATAGGTAATGAACTTCTTTTTATTAATTAATTAATAAACAACCAAAAAAGGTGAGAGATGAATATATCTTTTTTCATAGAATTAAGATTAAACTCGCTGAAACAAGCCGGAATCTAAAGTGGAAATAATTAGCAGGGAGGAGAAAAACTTAAAAGGCAACTCAACATCCATTTCATCTTCCATGGCCAATGGTGAATAAGAAGAAATTGAAGTTTGGTTAAATACATAATATTCCGACAGCCTTCTGCCACCTTGCTACCGGCATCTAGCACCGTTGACTGCCGCCCCAACGAGGCAGGACCCGCCGCTACACCATCTTTAATCGCAGAAGAAGAAAAAGAAGTGATCACTAAGCTCCAAACCCAAGGGTAATACTTTGACCCATCAAACCAATTTGACTTCTTTACCCCAAAAAACAACGTAACCACCGTGAAGGGCAAAATCAACCATAGAAGCTTTGTACGAAGTGGTGGAAGTCCCGCCATGAGGAAAGTGTCCGACGTTTTTTGCCGAAGTCGTGCTCCTAGAATGTAAATCGCTACACAGTAAAACGCCCAGATTCGCCGGTGGTCAAGATCTTCAAATTCGCCTAGTTTCGAAATCTGCCATACTTGAAGCGTTTGCAGTGGAAAAGAAGGTTCGTTATTTACCTACGCTGGATTCAGATTGGTTGGTGGTGCCGTGGTGGTAGCGGGGGGCTGATCGGAGGGTGGTGGCCCGGCGATCGATTGGTAGAGATAAAAGAGAGTTTCTGTAGAGAAAATAACTATGTTAAGAATTATAATAAAAAAGTTGTGAGTTTTTTTAATTCTTAATATTTATTTTACATAAAAAAGAAAGTTCATTACCTATTTTTATAATTATGTCAAGGGTAAAATGGTCATTTAAAAAATAATGACCGGTCAAAGGACCAAAACCGTAACAAAATGTTAACCACAGACATTGAATTTGTAATTTTTTCTATAGAAGGACCTTATCCGTAATTTCCCTATAACCACATGGACGAAATTTGTAATTTACCCATTATATTATTTATAGATATACTTAATTTATTATAAACACACTTATTTTATTTATAAATATACTTATATTTTAATATTTTATTTACATTTACTATTGTTCGTATTTTATTTTAAAATTTCACTTTTATTTTAATTTAAATATATATTTCTTTACTAATTTATTTAAAGTTCATCTTCTTTATTAATTTTAATTTTTATAATATTATTGTTGACATTTATATATGTAATTTTGTTAGTTGTGTTTAAGTAGATATAATATCGTCGATATTTTTCTTCTCCAAAGTCACTATTTCTTCAAATATCTTCCAACCTAATCAATTATCGACACATAAATTATATACATATGTGAATATACTTGAAGAAATAATGACATTGGAAGATACTTGAAAATATTTTACACACACACACACACACACACACACACACACATATATATATATATATATATATATATATATATATATATATATATATATATATATATATATATATATATAATATGGTTCGAGGGAGTACCACTACTTATACAGCGCACCAGAAGCTACCACCTTTAAAAAACTTTTTTTTAAATTTATTATTTCATAAACATGTTTTAATTAACATTATGAAGATTATATGTAAATTTCACATACATTCACATCTTCTAGCTCCTAAAAAATGATGTGAACGCACACTTACATAATTTTGCATATATGTGGTGCGTGATTTCATGCACTTAGAGTGTTCGAATTTGCGTAAAATTCACATATTATCTGTGTAATGTTAATTAAAAATGTTTGTGAAAAAAAATTTCAAAAAAATAATTTTACGAGTGATACCTTCGGGTGTGCTGTGTAGTAGGTAGTACTCACTTGAACACACACACACACAGATATATATATATATATATATATATATATATCCAAGACATAAATTATATAATATACACATAAACATTATGTATATTAAATTATATACATACATACATACATACACACACACACACACACACATATATATATATATATATATATATATATATATATATATATATATATATATATATATATATATATATATCCGACACATATAATATAATTTATGTGTTGATAATTGATTAGGTTGGAAGATACTTGAAGAAATAGTGACTTTGGAAAGGAAAAATATCGAAGATATTATATTTACTTAAACACAACTAACAAAATTACATATATAAATGTCAACAATAATATTATAAAAATTAAAATTAATAAATAAGATGAACTTTAAATAAATTAGTAAAGAAATATATATTTGAATTAAAATAAAAGTTAAATTTTAAATAAAATACGAACAATAGTAAATGTAAATAAAATATTAAAACATAACTATATTTATAAATAAAATAAGTGTGTTTATAATGAATTAAGTATATCTATATATAATATAATTATAAAGATAAAATAAAAAAAAAATAAATGTTGGACTATAAATGGTAAATAATAAAACCATAGGGACTAAAAACGTCTCCATGAAAAGGGTAAAAATGACATTCTTACAAATTTAACGGTTGTGTCGTTAAGTTTAACGGACGAGGGACTAAAAGGGCACAAAATTAGCAAAATAGGGATGAAATTTGACCTTATTATGGTTAAAGGACTGAATCCGGGTAAATCATCAAACCACAAGGACCAAAAATGTCCTTTACTCATTTTTTTAAATTTAATTTTTATGTTACCAAAATACTAAATTAATTATTATTTAATTCAGCGACACATTTAGTGACTTGTGTGTAGATGTTGCAAATTCAGCGACATACATAGTGTCTTATACATGAGTGTCATAATTTAACAACACACATAATGTCTTGTATATAAATGTCACAAAATTAGCAACACACTTAGGGACCTATACGCATATGTCACAAATTCAACGATACACATAGTGTCTTATATATAAATGTCACAAAATCTGTGACGTTTATAGATACTTTTTTGTGTGTGTCACAAAATTAGCGACGCGTATAACGACTTGTACATGAATGTCGCAAAAAATAGTGATACATATAATGACATTGGTGACTTGTTCGTCACAAAAAACTATCACTACAGATGTAACTAATTTGTGACATGCGAATATATGTCGCTAAAATTGTCGCTGAATGTCATTTTTTTTTGTAGTGCAAGTCTTACGATTATAGCTGTTGCAGTCAAAATTTCCGTCGATCTGAATGCCGCCATGCCTAGCCGCCAAGATCAGCTAGCAAAAGTTAGCATCTCCGCCTTTATATGTATGGTTATGAGAAACTTACTGCCTTCTTTAGGAAGATAATGATGAATATTATAGCTTTAAGGATTCTTGTGATCACTGCAATTGCTATGTTATTAAGATTCTTTGAAGAAAACCAAAGAACTGTAATAAAAATACAAATAAACCTTCATAAAATGAAGACCAAACCAGATTTTACCACTGCAAATTAAATCACAAAGACAAAAGGTATACTTTTGAATCCAACAATTTAAGTAATGAAAAATAGTGGATCCATGTACCTCTCTTCAAGAACTTCTGTGTGAATTCACATAAGAACCAAAACTGCATTGTTTTAAAAGTCAAGTTTCATTTGTTTGTGAATCAAAAGCAAGTAAATAAGTGCATCAACAATCTACCATAAGTATCTGGCAATAACACAGGGAACAGATTTTCCAAAGAAAAGAGTATTAGCATGTTTGGCACCATATAGATTTGCAAAATACAAAAACTAAAAAGTACAAACTTTTGACTGTTATGGTTTCAAATTTTTGACATCAAACCATGAAGGATACCTCCAATTGTGGAAGAAACCACCAAATGTGTAAAATTGGCTTATAGGCGTCATGACAACAGTAGAAACAGTTAAAGTAAGCAACATGAAGAGAAGACCAAAGATGAACTTCTTGAGATACTTGCCTCCTATGTTTTCTTGAGCAGGGCTACCCACCAAGGCTCATAAAGCAAGCAATCAAAGCTATTAACCTCATTTAAATAGAGTTATA
This sequence comes from Centrapalus pauciflorus, assembly GCA_020465985.1. Taxonomy (NCBI): domain Eukaryota; kingdom Viridiplantae; phylum Streptophyta; class Magnoliopsida; order Asterales; family Asteraceae; genus Centrapalus; species Centrapalus pauciflorus. The sequence continues at coordinate 74,511 of JAANYP010001621.1, read as the reverse complement.
GAGATTTTAATTATGAGATTATGAAAAAAAACGGAACTAAAAAATGGAGTTATAAGCGACTTTATACATTTTTAACAAAGCAGAGTATCAAACCGAATAAAATTACTCCGATCTGCTGTAGGAAACTAAAATTTTGACCAATTTATACATCGTTCCAGCTTCAAGAGTGTAAAAATAAAATGAAATACACTTTTTTAGCTTTCTAACAATATAAAGAATGCTCAAAACAAAGATACCATTGATTTTATATGATTTTTCTGAAACAGCATGTTGCTGCTGTGATGTTGTTCGAAAAATCTTGGTATAACACTACCACGAACAGCGACGGAAAAAACCAATTTTGTTCCGGTTGACACTAAAGCATCTTTACAGCAAAACTAAACATATTTATGGTTATCTACTCCTTACACAACTCAATATACAAACCCATCTATGCATATTTTTTTAACCAATTTCATACCTTGAGTTCAATTCACTTAAATTCTCAGGGTTATCCTCTATTTGAGCTTCAATTCAAGGATATAAACCTGTTGCAAAAAATCATTCTATCACAATTGAGTACCAATTTATGAACTCAGGTCAATACATGAACCAAAACTCACGATTTAAGTTAAATATCAACTAATTACCTTATAAACTCAAGAAATATTCTTGATTGATCTTATATTCCTGTATTTTGTCATCAATTTGCCATATTTCTTTTAAACTGAAAAGTTTGAGATGATGAGAAGAAAAAATCGTAAGTTGCAAAAGCTTTAGGCTTAAAATGAGAGTTAATCTCATTAAAAACATCTTTATCCCGTGATTTGCAATTGCTAATGATAGCAACCAACTTTTAGTTAGAACAAGTTGACAACTTAACTTCCATACCTTTCAAAAATATCATAAATGACCCTTAGACTTAAAAAAATGATCAACTTTTCCCTTTATAAACAACCACTAATATAAATTTTGCATATTATGTCAATGAACTTTCAAATGGAGTCTTTTTTGATGAAACTTATACAACACATCAAAAACCTTCTAAACACATTATTTCTATAAAAATATTACATTTCTCACAACTAATTTGCATTTTCACTTATTAAAGTGTCATTCTTTGCATAAAATAGCAACATACTTTCATTTGACGTCGGATTTTGATGAATTTTTTGTAATAAGTCTAAAATCCTTAGAAAAGTCCAAATATAAAAACACATTTCATCATTCATTGATAATTTATACTTTTGGGCATTAAAGTACCAAAGGTTTGTTTAAAATAGCAATGAACTTTCATTTGATATCAGATTTCGATGATTCTTTTTGCAACACATCATAAACTCTTTAAAAACATCAAACTTATTTAAATATTTCATCATTTATTGCCATTTCTTGATTTGGTACTCTAAAGTTTCATTTATTCATCATTTGACTTTTAAAAGCTAAATATGAGACTTTTGTTAACTTAATCAATTTTGACAATATTTAAAGTTAAAAATTACCTAAGAATAGAGAGTGTTACAGCAAGTCTGATATAGAGACCGGATTGAAAACATATGAACTCAACATACACAAACTCATAATTGAAGACTTCGATGCATAAACTGCACCTAGAAATATAAAAATGAGTGATGCTCATATCTATGTAACGAACACAGCAAAAAGCCAAGACCAAACCACCTTGATGAAACACAACTTGTCAAAACATATTCAAAGCAAAGGTAAGAAATGAAAACAATGTTGATGTACCTTTGTCAAGCAAAGCAATAAAATTTCTCATATAGAAATTAACAGTACACAAAATCTTCTATGAATCTAATTACCTGCAAACAAAGATAACAATTAATTCAGGCCAACTTCTTTATGTGGACACACTAAAATTCAGTCTCAGAATGACTAATTTATTATTTAACTTTTTCGTATTTATGTGCCTATTTTTTAGTCATATGCAGTGGCCTCCGAAATGATCTCATCATAGTGACCCTCAGATGGTTAACAGTAACACATAGGACGTCACTTAATCAGACTAATAAAATTGTTAAATTGGACTGCAGATTAGAAGCTAAAAGCCTAATAGCACAGAACAATGACTCACATGTTGACCCCAAAAAACAAAACTTTGGAATAACAGTTTATAAATATCACTAAATTTTCATCTACACTTAGCTTAAAGCCTTAAAAATAAAACTTAAACGAGAGAAATTTGCACCTGTAATTTCACTAAAGGCAAAACCACCCCGGTGTTTGGACATACACAAAACTCTTTGGATTTGTGGTTTTCACCTGAATATTTAGAAAACCCCAAATTTCTCAATTCAGATCATTTGTAAATTACACCTATGATCGTAAAAAAACAATCTAAATCCACAATCAACCCGAGATTAATTCCAAAACGAGATCAATAACGCAATTTTATGGTGTTACAATTATAAAAAACAGAAAAGCAACAACATTTTACCTTGAAACCTACATGGTTATCGGTCTTATTCGTTATTTGAAGCGAAAAAGAGTTCAAGAACCTTTTTTACATTTGCGATATATTAGCACTTGATATCAAGGATAAGCAATGTCAAAGGAAACAACCTGAATGAGAGGATCATCGCGGGCACTATCAATTAACCGGCCCCGACCAAGTAAACAGAGTAAATGTGCCCTGTGCCCCTGTGCACAAGCTCGACAACTTCATGTGGCAAAAAAGAAAGAAATTTTGAGTTAAAGTACAGTTGAAGAGCTATCCATGTTTATGTGATCTGGATGATCACTTTCAGAATTCAAATTGGGATTTGATCCATCTTCCCAATCTGAATCCATACATCACATCCTCTAATTCAGATTTAGTTTGCTGCAGACTGCCACCATCAATGTTCAGAGGTGATGCATTCGCCCATTTGGCATGTCCATTAGAACCCTCAACTCCATGATATTTTGAGCATTACTTTTTTGATGAGTCATCCAACTACCCAAGTGAAAGAAAACCTGATGTGAAAACTGATTCCCAGAATCTATAAATTGTAACAAAAGAAATGTGTTTGTGATGAAGATTTAGTAGTACCTGGTCAGAATGGTTTTGATGTCGAAACAGATTTTGGTTGCAAGAGACAATATAAAAGCACAATATTAGAAATGTAGCAATACCTCAAATACGATGAAGTAACAAGAGAACGATGGGCACCTTGATGGGCACCTTCATGATCGGTAACACCTTGAAAAAAAGAAGTCTAGGCAATGAGATCAAGAAACTAAAAATTAAGAATAGGGTAGAAACAATAGAATGGGGCAAAGACTACTGAAAAAAGATTAGGGAAGTACATCACAAAACGATGGTGTGAGGAGGAGTCGGACAGAAGCCAACAACAGATACACACATATCACATCAAATTTCAACAACTATTAGAAGAAAATGACATCAAGAAACTAAAAATCAAGAATAGGGTAGAAGGCAACAGAATGGGGCAAAACAGATCATACGAAATCAACAACAAATTAAGGCAATAACAGAACAGATTAAGGAAGGACATCACAAATCGGTGGTAAGAGGGTGAGAGGGGAGTGGAACAAAAGCCAACAATAGATACACATACATGGATTTATATCAAAATTCAACCTTGCTTAATTTTCAACCATAATGGTATAATCTGCAATGAAGGAGCAGATTGAATAAATGCAACAAGGTATCTTCCAGCCTTCATGAGGTTGCTTTTATAATTTGAAACAGAGACATTTGTGCGTCAATTTTACGCCCTGCCATGGGGACAAGATTTTTATTTTTATTATTAAAGATCCTCCTACCCCGTACCATTTACTTCTTGCATTGTGGTTTCGCTTCCACAACCAGCAAAGCAATGGCCGGCGCTGATTCCACCGCCATCCTTGCTTCTATCCAATCCCTCCTCCGCCTTGTTAGGGACGTCTCCCGTAACTCCGCAACCGGCTTTGCTTGAGACTTCATGAAGGATTGCACTGTCCTCGCTAGAAGAGTAGCCTTGCTGTCGCATTTGTTCGAGGAAAGCAGGTTAAGAGCTATTTGAGGAGGTTGTTCGATTCATCTTCATCTTGCTTATTTGACCTAACAATTGCGCTTCAGGCTACCAAAAAACTCCTAATTGCACTCTCCGGTGAGTGCAATCCATTGTTTACTTAACTTACCATTACTAAATTTCAAATGAATTTTCGAATTGTTAGATATTTACAATTTGTGTGGTTATACTCTTATCTGATTGTATTAGTTTTGGTGCTATTAGATTATCTTATAGTTTTGGTGCTATTAGATTATCAACCAATTATTCTATATATAAATTAGATCAATTAGTCCAAACATTAACAATGTTAGCAGGATTGTCAGCTGTTCTTAATGTTCCAAATTAGGGGTGTTTTGATCCTTTTCAATTCTGACCTGGATTTACCTGAAATTAGTTTATGATGATGAATCTGTTTTGTGATGGTATACTTAAAATAACTTATTGCATAATTTTGACTCTATCTAGTCTTTGAATCAAGTGTTTCGATCAGTATGCACATATATACTATTGAATCAAGTGTTTCGATCAGTATGCACATATATTTTTAGTCTCAATTTCAGACTGCAAGAAAAAGAAAATGTAAAATTTCACTTTGTGAAAACACCTAACAAGGTTTCATAGATCAAAGACAAAAGACTTGGTTATGAAAATGTTGAAAATCTTATTGCATACTTTCAACAAAGAAAAACCATATCCAAGTAGCTTGTGATCGACTTATACTTGGGTTACTTTTGACTAAAGGATGGAGCAGCGAAGAAAATCACGTTTCAATTCCAATGCATTAGCTAATTTGCCATACGATCATTTTGACATCTCAGAGGGAGTTCAAGAACAAGTAGGAACATCCTTATATGTTTATCTTGGGAGTTGTCAGTGTTGTCCGAAGCTTGTCTCAATACATCTTTTCCCTCAACAGGTTGATTTAGTGAGAACTCAGCTGCAAAGAGCAAATATAAGTTATGGTAGGCCCCAAAATTCGACTGATCTTTCTCGTGGATTTCTGCAATCATGAGATAAAGAGCTTGATCGTCTTGGAAGTTTGAATGTAGAAAACATTAGTAACTTACATCATCAAGAAGTAGATTCAAAGGTGGAAAGTGCATCAAACGAAAATCCTTCACAAGGGTATAATCAAAATGAAATGGTTTCTGAGTTAGAAAGTTCAAAGACTTCATCTGAATCTTCTTATACATCATATTGAGGATTACTGATGTCGACGGTGGAGGTGAGTCTTTGAACAAGAGTGTAGATGAAATTAAGAAACCGGATGCACCTGCAATTCCTGTAGATTTTCTTTGCCCTATTTCTCTGGAACTAATGAGGGATCCTGTTATCGTCTCCACAGGACAGGTAAATTCGGCAGAAAATTTAAATCCTTTTAAATGGCTCTTGTTTTTGGTTTTCTATTGTACGGTATCTTGCAGACCTATGAGAGATCATACACACAGAGATGGATTGATTGTGGGAATACAACATGCCCAAAAGTTCAACAGAAACTTCAAAACGTCACTCTAACTCCCAACCATGTCTTGAGAAATTTGATTACGCAATGGTGTACTAAACATAACGTCGAGCAGCCAACTGCACTGGCAAGCAGGAGCGATCCCGATTCTTGTCGGTTTGTTAACATCTGAAGATACTGTCACACAAGAAAATGCAGTTACTTTAATTCTCAACCTTTCTATATATGAAAATAACAAGGGACTTATAATTCTTTAGAACGTCGTACCTTTAATAGTACAGCTCCTTCGAGCCGGAAGCATGGAAACAAGAGAAAATTCAGTCGCTACTCTTTTTAGCCTGTCACTTGTAAACGAGAATAAAATCATCATTGGTGCATCAGAAGCGATTACTGATCTGGTTAACCTGCTTGAGAATGGAAGCAGCAGAGGAAAGGAAGAGTCTGGGTTCTTACTGGTAACAAATGATATGGGAAGAAAAGGAAGGCCTTGTTCGTTTTTTTATTAAAAGATCTTCGAACTTCTTATGTCTGCGAACTCGAAGACGCGAGAAGATGTTTTATATGAAAATGTGTTTGTTTTTTTTTTCATCTTCCCGCGTCTGCGAACGTCTTCCCGCGTCTGCGGACCTCTTCTCGCGTCTGCGAACGTCTGCAGACCTTTAAGCCATCTCTTCTGACCGCAGATTTCTACAGCTACTCCGCAGACTGCAGACATCAACCTTTTAAAAAACAAACAACACCGAAGAGTCTGTGTAGTTTTTCAATGCTTGCACGATTCTCGAGAATTCAAAAGCTGAGTTTACATTGTCTATGCAATAAAATATTGTACATAATGCATTAAAGACTTGTAAGTCTTAATTTTCAAGATTGTGCATTACCTTATTATATCTTGTTGTTTGGGTTCAAATGAGTACTACTAGTTTTGCGAATTACCCGAGATACCTCGCTTAAAACCATTTTTTTGAAATTTTTTTCATAATCATGTTTAAACTAATAATACAAGACTACTTGCAAAAAATCACACATAAACACACACTAGAACTATGTGAAAGGTGTGTGTTCACAACTAAGCATGTTCACATGAATTTTTTCACGTTCACATGACTTTTAAGATGCTAGAAAGTGTGAATGTATATAATTTTTTACGAATAGCCTTATTTTATTTATATCTAAATAAATATGAAAAAAATTCAAAAAAAAACTTTTTTTCGGAGCAAGTTCACATCCGAAACTCGTGTGTTCACAGGTACTCACGGTACTTTGCATTTTTTAGGTAATCACACGAACCATATTCTATATATATATATATATATATATATATATATATATATATATATATATATATATATATATATATATATATATATATATATATATATATATATATATATATATATATATATATATATATGGATGTGTTCAATGGAAAACCTATATGCATCGGAAAACCCGGGAACTACTTTATAGTCATTGGATCAGGTGATGCATTACGCAGAAAGTCGATGCATCACGTGGGGGATTTGATGCATCACGCGGGGGATTTGATGCATCACGCGGGAATTGTGATGCATTTGTGGTGGTGTATGGAGGTTTTCCAAGGTTTTCTGATACATGTTGGTTTTCCATTGAACCCCCTCTATATAATATTATAACTATAAGAGGGAACGAAGTACCGAGGCCGAAGCCATCGGCTCCTTGCCACATGGGATGAGGCCAGTGGGCACACCACCCCCGGACCTCGTCCCCGATGACATTCAACCCCTCCTCGGCTCCTTCACACCGCACGGCTCCTTCACTCTTTCTTCTTTCTTTTGTTTTTTTTACTATCAAACTTATATTAAAAAAATTAATAAATATTTTCTCTATAAATATTCATTTTCATACATTTATTTTTCACATAATTCAATTTATATACTTTCATATTTCTCTCTTTCAATATAAATTCTCATACACCTCTCAACTTTATATTTACTTTCTTTTACAATTTTATTTTTATTGTGATGAAACCGTATACGTTTTCGTTGTCATTGTCATCACATTCTTCAGAACATATTGCAATTGCCCAAATACCAAATTTAGACGGCTAGTTCGTATTTTTTAAATGTTCATCTAGTTTTTGTATCCGTACTTAGTTTCGTAATTTTAGTTTTTATTTATTGTTACATATTTTTTTATTTTTAATTCGGTAATTTTTCATTTTAGATATGTAATAGTTTTTAAATATTTATGAAATCAATTATTTTAGTTTTGTTAATTAAAATGAATTTGTTTTAAAGAAATTAAAAAAGATGGAAATGATTAGAAATGTGGTTATTTTCAAATTAGAAAGGTGAGAAAGGTAGAGAGAGAAAAGTTAATGTGACGTTGAGATGTACAGAAAGATAGATTTAGGAAAGGATGATATACGAAAATTTTTTATAAGTGATCAAACTTTGCAAAAACCTTTTAAAACTAATCGACTTTTTTTTTTTTTTTACAAAAATGATCACGCCGGGGTACCCAACCCCGGCTCAATCAACATCACAGGCGAGTTCACGGGGAGGGTTTACAGGAAATCACATGGGGAGGGTTTACAGGAAATCACGAGCAACATAATACGCCAAAAGCCGATGTGACTAGACGCCGGTCTTCACCACGCTCTGCGCAATAGCGGCCTGGTCAGACCGCTGGCCAACAGCGGCCTGATGCCACCCGACCCGACCCGGCCGAAACCCGGAAATTCCATTCCCTATATATACTACACTTCTCATCCTACATATTTCATAACAAAAACATACATATTCTCTAAAATATCTTTCTTTCTTCTTCCTATTATTCTACTTTTTAAAAAATAGTATAAATTTTGTGAATTTTGTATTCTAAATTTCCACTTTGAAAAAATAGTTTATAAATATTTTAGTTTATAAATATTCTATTGTTTAAAAAAAATTATAATTTTACGATATCGGTGTTTTAAATATTTTAAAGTTATTATATTTTAACTTTTTAATTTAAAAAAAAATGTCTCAACAACTATTTCCCGGTCCGAACAACCCTGAATTATTATTTTTATGGGATCACCATCGAGCTTGGCAAAATTTCAATAACGCTGATCCAAATAATAATAAAGAGTTGAATACCAGGAGGTCGGACCAAACCTTTTGGAACTATATCAACGACCATCCAATCCGTGAAGATGTATTGGTCCAAATAAAAGCCGCCGGATTTGGTGGAGTGTTGGCCTTGGGATACCTAAAGGTTGATCATCATTTGATCACCGCATTGGTAGAAAGGTGGCGTCCCGAGACACACACATTTCATCTTCCGATCGGTGAGGCGACCGTTACATTACAAGATGTACAAGTCTTGTCGGGTTTGCCGGTTGATAGTATTATTCTTACCGGTGTAGATACTTTTTCTCGTGATGAATTAAATACAATTTGTACAAATTGTTTAGGTTTTACGCCCGATCCCGGGTGTTTAAAAGGTTTTCAAATAAAGTTAGCTAGAGTATTAGATGAAATAATGTCCCCATTGGTGAATCCGACACAACTAAAAATTGAAAAAAGGGCTCGTTGTGTCATTCTCCATCTTATCGGGGGAACCATTTTTCCTGATTCTTCTGGCAGTAGGGTTTCGTTGCTGTACTTAACACATCTTACAAACCTTCAAACGTGCGGTTTATATTCATGGGCAGTGCCGTTCTCGCATCTCTTTATAGAAACTTATGTAGAGCGACAGTGCCCGGAGCAGCGGAGATTTATGGTCCGATTGTGTTATTGCAATTATGGTGCTGGGAGAGAATTAAAACCACCTCCCCCCGAATTGTAAGAACACTGTATGATTACTCAGAACCGTACGGTGCAAGGTATGTATTGAAATATACTTTTAGAATTGTATACGTAATGATTTACTTTGGAGTAATATGACTATTTGTAGTATATATGAAACAGGTGGCAATCTGATTTGAGTTTTATCAGCACGACAACCCACTGTCTTGATGCAGCCCGCCAACAATTGGCCAGCTTAACAAACGATTTGGTAAGTATTTGTAATACTAGTTATTATTATTGTTGTTGTTTTTGTAATACTAGTCGATATAACCATAACGATGGTGTCTAGGATAGTCACGTTCGGGTCGGGGTTGTTGGATTTTCCGAAAGATTATAAATCGAAAGGATCCTGCCCCCCAACTGACATGACTGGCCACTGTTTTTGGTAGTCAAACGTATTACAATAATGTTAGTTAAACAACATGTTTTTAATTATTTTCAAAAATTACAGTTCTCGTGGACGCCTTACGACCATGTCATGGATCTTCTTCCCGATTCATGTAAGAATGGACAGAACTCGTGGCGGTGTCAAACGTTTTTGGTTTTTTGGGAAATTGTTGAGGCTCATTTACCCAGTCGGGTGATGAGACAATTTAGAATGTATCAGCCAATCCCGACAAACGTTTTAATCACACCGCAAGAGCATAGAAGTTTACATGGTTGTAAAAAGGGTGGTACAATTGTTGAATGGTTGCATCATCCTAGTGGGTCCTCCAATAGCTGTACGTTTAAGTATGTGTTTTGGGCGTTTGGACCTGCTATTGAAGCGTTCAAACGGTGCCATCGGGTTGTGTGTGTAGATGGAACCCATCTGCGGGGTTCTTACAGGGGGAAATTGTTGACGGCAGTGACAAAGGACGCAAACAATCACGTCCTTCCACTAGCATATGCCATAGTGGATGAAGAAACAAACGAAAGCTGGTCTTGGTTTCTTCAGGTATTCAGGCATTATGTTTTTGACTCACAACGTTCATTGTGTGTAATTTCAGACAGACATAAAGGAATTATACAAGCAATGACGACGTTGGACCAGTGGAAGGAGCCATTCGGCTATCACCGTTTTTGTCTACGTCATGTTCGAAGCAATCTGATGGCCAAATTCAAAAACTCTAAGCTTAAAAAACTTTGTTGGGGTATGGGAAGCACTACACAAAGAATAAAATATGCATACTACGTCCAACAAATGAAAGCCATAGATGTTCAAGCATGGGACTACTTGAAAGCAATTGGCACAAGCAAGTGGTCTCTGCTACATGATAACGGTCATCGTCGTTGGGGTAACCTTACGACAAACATTGCTGAGTGCATGAATAATGCTTTACGACATGCAAGGCTTTTACCAATCAAAGCGTGTATCGATTATACGTTTCACAAGGCCGTTGAGCATTTTAGAAAGCACTCGGAGATTGCGATGAACTGTCAGACACCGTTGCCCCCAAGAATGTGGAAACTATTCACTATGCGTGAGAGACATGCGCTAGAACACACTGTTGAAGAGTTTCACCACATTGAGGGCACATACAATGTTCTATCCAGGCTGAGCACAAATGACAGGGGCGGAAACGACTACACTGTCAATTACCTAAAGCGTGAATGCAGTTGTGGGAAATGGCAAATGACAAGATTTCCGTGCTCCCATGCGATTGCTGTTAGTCGCCATAGGGGAGATGATGTCACTACTTGCATTCACAAGGTTTACTGGACAGAGACATATCGAAGACAGTATAGAACTGGCTTTTCACCCCTGCCACATAAAGCACACTGGATAGATCCTGGATGGCAGATACAAGCAGATCGGTCTAGGCTTACGAGTTCAAGAGGCAGAAGACGCGGCCGCAGAATACGTAACGAAATGGACGTTCGCCCCCCTGATGAACCACGTATCAGAAAATGCTCGATTTGCCACCAACCCGGTTACAACCGCACAAGATGTCCAAACGGTCAACAAATATACAATTAGATGTATTAATCCTTTTTAGTATGACTTATTGGGAAAATAATATGAACATTGGATGTATTAAAGTTTCGTATATTTATCGCACTTGAAATATAAACGCATAATATTAATTAAATCGAGTTATAAAATTGATATACATTGAAATTGTTTAGCTTATAATTATTCGTATAATTATTAATAATATTGATATGTCTAAATTTAATTTCTATTTTTTTGGTTAACTGTTGGTTTACTAATAACATTTGAAAATACTAGTAACCGAAATAAAATACTAATAACCGAAATAAAAATACTAGTTGTTACAACTAAAAAAAAAAAATTAAACATCAAGCCTTTGTACCCAAAAAAAAATTTAAACACGTTTAAAAAAAAATTTAAGCATCAACCGGCCTAATTTAAACGCATAATATTAATTAAGTACTGCAGTAAGTTTGTTTAGTATTAGTAAACCGAAAATACATAACCGGAAATACTTCATTTGGCGGATAATTATAAAAATTAAATTATTGAAAATACATAATACATTGCCGGGGGTCCCAACCGAAAATACATAACCGGAAAAAAATTACTGCAGTACTTGACACCTTTTCATAGCCGGAAAAAAAAAATTTCTTTCATCAAGCCGGGGTCCCAACCCCGGCCTAATGATGAGTCCGTGCCACATCATCAAACAGCTACCCACATCAACATACAGATTTTCGTTTAAGCCGGGGTTGGGTACCCCGGCGTGATCATTTTTGTAAAAAAAAAAAAAAAAGCGATTACTTTTAAAAGGTTTTTGTAAACATTGATCATTTCTAAAAAATTTTCGATGATATACCCTTCACCCTAAATAGAATGTTTTGAAATATGATTTTACTAATATTGTATTATGTTTACTTTTTAAATATTTAATATTGTTTATATAATCTATATTTATTTTTAATATATATAAATAAATTAATAAACAAATAATATACTTAGTTGATTAGATATATTGATAAGTAATTATAAGATATAAATTGGATGTAGATTTAAATTTTATATGGATTAGATTGATGTTAAAATATTTCTTAATTATACATAAATAGATACTGATAATATAACATCTAGATTTAAAGGATAAAAAGATTATGAAAAAAATATACAATAACATTTTGAATAGTGAGCACTAATCAAATGATAAGCCGTTAAAAAAGGTGTTGATGGAAGCTCTCTAGTAAGTAGTTAGACTTTTTATCTGTTTGCAATCATAATTATTAAATAATTAGTTTTTGATATACAATTGTTACAATATATACATAAGTGTAACAGCCTGACTTTTATTTTCATGTATTTGACTTAATAATGTAATTTAATTACATTATTTGTATTGTAATTTAATTAAGTAATGAAATTATTTAATTAAGTTAATTATATTATTAAAAAAACCAACATGTTTTCATGTTTTTTGCGTTTTCGTCCCTCCATGTTATTTTTTTCCATAAAAAACCTTAAGTTATTCTTTTCTTATTGGTTTAGTGAAATTTGGACATTAGAACCCGGTTTTTTAGTTTTTTAAAACCCGGTTCACAAATTTATAATCGGGGTCTAATGTCCAAATTTCACTAAATCAATAAGAAAATAATAACTTAAGGTTTTTTATGGAAAAAAATAACATGAAGGGACAAAAACGCAAAAAACGTGAAAACATGTTGGTTTTTTCATATTAAACTCTATATATTATTATAAGGTTTCAAATATTAAAAGAGAGTGAGAAAAGAAACTTTAGTGGTTAAAATGTGAAGTATGAAACTTATGTTAATATAAATACACAAAAAGGAGGTAATGCTCATTTTACCCAAATTAAAGTTTTCTGCGCGCGCGCGCGCGCGCACACACACACACACACTCACTCTCTCTCTCTCTCTCTCTCTCTCTCTCTCTCTCTCTCTCTCTCTCTCTCTCTCTCTCTCTCACATCTTCCACTGTTTCTTCTTCTTCAACTTCACCAAGTTCAACAATTTTGCAATAAAATTCAGAAATTAATCAAGAAAAATTTACAAACAAGTATCAAGCAACAAAATCTACAAGATTTTAAGGTAATATTTACTTAAAACTATAAAATTTTGGGGGTTTGGTGTTCGTTTTTGAGAGAACCGGATCTAAAATTTAAGACATGAATGTTGTTACATGTTAAATATTCTTGTGGATTAGTATAAATCGAGTACTAGAGAAGTAATATACTAAATTTCAGCCTTTGATTCGAACTATAAGTATGATTTTCGGAATTTTCTATGTGTTAGTGTGTGTGTTCGAATGGACTGTTGAAAACAGTCAAAAAGAGGCTGATTTGGTATGTTTTATGTTAAAAAGTGTTAAAAGAGTACACTTAAGCTTATATCAATAATTTTCAGTCACAAAATATGTATACAATGACCAAAACGAAATCTGGTAATAATAGAAAAATGTCCAAGTGTAAACTCGGGTCTGATGAACATAATTCGGATTCATCTGAATTTCGTATCATATCCGAGTTTCGGACCTTATAAATCTCGAATGGTCAATCTCGGATGGCCAGTCTCGGATGGCCAATCTCGGATGGAAAAACTCGGATGTTTTAAAATAACAAATAAGATCCTTATCATTTTTATTTCAATTTTATTTCACATGTGCAAATTTCGGTAAGTGTGTGTAATATACTTATGTTTATTAAAATACAAAATCCTTGATCAAAACACTTAAATTACATTTATATAAAGCATGTTATTATTCTTATTTCATCATTAAATGAGTTCATAGCACAATTTGCATTCTTATGAGTATACTAATATGTAAATACAAGTTTAAATGATTTAATAAAAGTCACACATGTCCTTGAAAAAGGACATACATATTGATGAGTTATCAGAATCATGTTAATTAAAGTCTAAAAGCTAATGTTTTTGCAATGATAAAATTCTGGACATGTTCAGATAAATTTGAACAAAGTAATAAAGTTTAAAAGTTATTGAAAGTGGGCCAGAGTTTGTAAAGTCAAGCCAAAGTCCAGAATATCAAAGTCTAAAGTGAAATCCTAAGATAACTCAGGTGGTGGAGAAATCCGCTTGATAAAGCCCAGCAACTCAGATTAATTCATTAATAACTGTGAGTTATAGATATTCAGTTTTACATGTTTGATTATGGTTGAGACATATTGTTGTTGATAGTTTATTTTGGCATTCATTTATGCTCTGTGCTCACCATGGTTTGGTGATGCCATGTGGATCATGATAGCTATTTGATATATCATTATGCACACATTATAGTTATAGTTCATTTCAGCTGAGATTGCTATCATGACTTTGCTTATTAAGCTTTTCATCATTGCTCGTATCTTTGATGTATTGATTTCAACTTTGTATATCTAGCACTGTCGGTGTATTGTTCTAGACCTTGCTATGTCACCAGTTCTATTGAACTTGGTAGGTGATTACTCCGATGCTCCCCCCATGATGTTTACTGGTAGCTAGCCCAGTATTGAGTGGATAGCTTCCACTAAAAGCGTGAGCGTGGCCTGGACATCATCCTGTTCTTATATACTATGTCTCAATCTTGCGTGGCTGTGGCGGCAGTCAAGTTATATCATGCTTGTTACCCATATTCCGCCTTTCCGCCTTGTTGTAATGCATGTAATCTAATAAATCTATAATCTCACTAACCATTGCTTACAGTTGCTGTTAAATCTCTTTACAGGAAAAGACAAGGGTAAAGCATCTGCCGACATAGTTCTTAGGTCTTCCAAGATCAAGTGAAGTTTCCATAGACCAAAACGACCTATTGGTACGGATTTGAAGATGATAATTGCGGGGGAAAATTTCGCAAAAAACAATCAAACTACAAGTTTTTTCGATTAAGTCCCTCACTCAACTTTTTTTGTTTGATAAGTCCCTTAACTAAATAAAATCACGAATTTGGTGTTTTTTTCAAGAAAAATTACCGGTGACCTGGTGAGCGGGTTGCAACTGCTGACGTGGATTTTATAAATCTATGATTTTTTTCGATTAAGTGCCCCAACTAAATTATTTTGTTTTATAAATCCCTTAACTAAATTATTTTGTCTTATAAATCCCTCAACTAATTTTTTTGCAACATAAATCCATTATCTTGATAAAACTCATGTTATTTATTATTTTATCAATTTAAGTGATTGTTCAATTGACACTCACGTCACATATACGAGGATGCAAAAAAAAAAAAAAAAACAAAAACAAAATGATAAATTAAAACGATCATTTTTATTGTTTAAAGTTAGTTGAGATGAACTATTTAATATATTAAAAAATTAAGGTCTAGACAAACATACGATCGAAATAATCATCATTTATGTTTTATATCAAATTAGCTTATGTTATTCGAAATAACGGACTTTTAAAAAAATTTATTATTTTCAAACAACTATCCTCGTTTTGAAAAAAAAATATTTTCAAACCAACTTATTTTGGTCTAGACAAACATGGCATGTTATGTCATCGAAATAAACATCTTCGTTTTTAAAAGTTTAAAAAATATTTCGTTTTATTTTATCAAGTTGAAAGGTTTAAGTAGTTCGGTGACTTATCAGGAAAAAAAATGAAATGGGGACTTAATCGAAAAAAATTTATACTTTGATAGTTTTTGTAAAATAGGTTTAAGTATGTTAACCTGTTATAGCATGTTAATGGACCAATTTAAAAGGTTTAAGCAGTTTGAGGACTTATCAGAAATAAAAAATAAAATGCGGACTTAATCGGAAAATTTTTGTACTTTGATGGTTTTTCGCATAAATTTCCCTAATTGTGGTGGTCTGGGTAGATTTGTTTTGATTATATGAGGATATGTGTTAGACTAGTCTCGTACCTTTATAAGTTAAATTTGAAAATTGTAACTCTGTACTAAAATCTGTATTAAACTTATCCTAATGTTTGTACTGTAATTCTAATTCCGCAACTTAATTACTCTATCTTAGTTATGATTGAGACCTAGACGCTTAAAATTGTCCCGTAAGGGGTGGTCTTCACAATAAGGTCAAAGGGAGTTGACAATTATGCCAAACTTTGCCAAGGGTGAGGGGCGGTGTTTGCCGGTTTGCCAATTGGCAAAGCTTTGCCAAGCTTCAACATTTTACACACATTCTTTCTTTTTTCTCGGCAAGTAATATCGATTTGTATTTATGCCAAACTTTGCCATGGAGTAGGGACGGTTTTTGCCGAATGAAAACCCTCTTGTCGAGCCCACTCTACATGCCTAATGGAACTTTTAATCATGATATATATATATATATATATATATATATATATATATATATATATATATATATATATATATATATATATATATATATATATATATATATATATGTAGATTTAGGTTCAAGTGAGTACCATCCATTATGCAGCGCACCAGAAGGTACCACTCTTAAAAGTTTTTTTTTTTTGAATTTTTTTTCATGAACATGTTTAAATTAACATTACACAGATAATATATAAATTTCACGCAAATTCGGACACTCTAAGTGAATGAAATGACGCATCAGATAAATGCAAGTTCACATATACACAAAATTATGTAAGTGTACGTTCACATCATTTTTAGGAGCTAGGAGATGTGAATGTATGTGAAATTTACATATGATCTTCATAATGTTAATTAAAACATGTTTATGAAAAAAAAATTTTAAAAAGTTTTTTTTAAAAGTGGTATCTTCTGGTGTGCTGCATAATGGGTGGTACTCTCTCGAACCATATTATATATAGGGTTGAGTTCCATGGAGTCCATTATTAGGGTGGAGTCTTGGAGTCTCATATTAAATGCACTTGTCAATGTTCTATTTAATGCAAAAACGTAATATACAAATGTTCAAAAGTGCATTACGATCGACATGTTCATATCATTTGATATTCATTACGATGAAAAAAATTATATTTCATGCAAAAGTTAAACATTTAAACAATATATATGTGGATAATGCACTTTTAAACATTTGCATATTGTAATTTTGCATGAAATATAACATTTTTATTGTAATGAACTTCAAAATTATGCGAAATGATCAATAATAAAACCATTTTGAACATGTGTGTATTTCACTTTTGCATGAAATATAATATTTTATTGTAACGAACATGTACATTTAGTATGAGACTCCAGGACTCCACTCTAATATGGGACTCCATGGAACTTGAGACTATATATAACCATTAATCTTTGATTTACCGGTTTATTATTGGGTAATCTTAGGTTTAACCGGTGATGATGATGATGTGGCAATAAATGATGTTAGGTGGCATTTAGTTTGATGAGCCGGATAATGAGATGGATATTTATCTCTATTTAGGTCAAAATAAAATGGAGGTATACGCTGGATTTCATCACGCAGAGAAGGAGGAGTCGATCGACTGGAATGGTGTCTTCATCAACTATTTCAGGTTCATCCATGGATAAATTGAAGGTTGATGATGATTGTCTCTGTTATTGTGGGAAAAAACCTCGTTTGTACACCTCTTGGAAACCCACGAACCCATCCTTCTCAGGTGCCCTAATTTTCAGGTATGTAACTTGAGATGAGTTAAGCTTTTGATGTATGAAGATGATAACTTGTATGTATACTTATTGCAGACAACTTCAAAGAAATGCAAATATTTTGAGTGGATTGATCCTATAATGGAGAATCAATGGTACAAGGATACACTATGTAATTTACATTCCCAACTGCAGAAGAAACAAACATTAACAGAGATGGTTGACCTCCACGAAACTGAAGTCATGAAAATGGAGTTGTATAAAAGCAAGAAACAATTGGTTATTTATAGAAGATGTTTGATTGTGTTGTGTTTATTTTGTTTGGTCTTGTTTGCAACAAATGTGAAGTTCAAATGCAACATGAATGTATTGGGTTTTCCATGACCTAAATGTACTGATTTAGAATCAATGAAAGCATTGCTTTTGCAAGTTTTTTCTTTTGTCAATGTACAATTGGAATGTAGTAGCAGGTTTGCAAGTCTTGTCTTTTGTCAATGTACAATTGTTTAGTGAAACTTTTATCACAACCAATACACATAAAAAGCATTTCCTCCAACAGAGTAAACTTTTATCTTTCACATACCGATACAAAGCAGAGAAAACAAGTAAAAAAGCTGACCAATGTAGGATTATATTACTTTCAAAATAAACATAGTGTTATGGGAACATGAACCCAACACTAAAGTAGCATTTCTACATAGCTGCCAAAAAAAAAAAGCACTGCCAACATCTACAAAAAAGAAGTTCCCCAACATCTCAAAAAGCACTCCCAGAAACATGAGCCCTATATGTAGTGGCTTATTAGATGTTAAACCTAATCCATCTTTTGTTATCACAATTTTCTTCAAGTTTTCCTTAATCAGCCTTTGTGATACCCTTCTTTTACTCAGTTTACATAATCCAGGAGCAGCCTTTCTATAGGCTTCATCACAGATGCAACAGTTTCTTGTGTATCCCTTAGATCAGGACCCCCTTCATTCCCACCTTCCCTTGGATTACTTGATATTTGACTTTAATCAATGATATCTGTTTGGTTTTGGGAATTAATATGTAAAATTAATAAAAATAACAGAATCAGATAATTTATAAAAGAAACAGACTTATTGAATTCTCTTATCAGATCTTAGTATCTTATCAGGACCACCTCTCATCAATCAGAAGTGGAATCAGAAATCAGACAATTAACCTCTTATGCAATCAAACAGCACCTAAGGCTTTTGATTTCATCCATCTTTACCAGAAAATCTGAAGGTACTGTCGTCTTGCATGCTGCCCAAAACTTGTTTCTAAATAGTACACCAGAGAATTTTTTTTTGAAATTGGCATAAATATGCCTTGCACACTGACGATGTTCCGAATAAGGAATAATTTTTTTTTTTTTTTTTTTTTGCAGCCTCCATAAGACCCTACATACATAAAACAATGAATGTAAAGTAGTGAATGAATGTAAAAGAATACATGTAAAGGAATTAAAAGTTACCTTATGCTGATCTGATATAATTGTCAATCCTTGGCCACCTTCCATGCCAATATCATCAATTAGAAGTTCAATGAACCACTGCCAATTATCATTGTTCTCTACACAAACCACTGCCAAAGCAATAGGGAACATGTGATTGTTGGTATCTCTTCCTACAGCAGTTAACAATTCCCCCTTGCACAAACCTTTTAAAAAGCACCCATCCAACCCTATAACCTTTCTGCAACCTCTAACCCATCCATCTTTCAATCCCTTAAAACAGACATAAAACCTTTTAAAGTAAGTTTTACCATCTGGCATGCTATTAACATCCAACTTAACTGTACTACCTGGGTTTGACCTCCTAATCTCCTCAGCGTAATCCCATAGCCTTCCATAATGTTCAATCAAGCCCAAGCCAAACTCATCCATAGCCTTTTTCTTAGCTCTTCCACATAATTCAACACTCACCTTACACTTGTATTTATTTAAGATTTCATCTTGTAGTTTCCTTGTGGGCATATTTGGATTTAGAATAATTTCCCTCATGAAGTGTTTAGCAACCCAGTTTGATGATATTATGGAACCAATCTTATAGTTTCTAGCACACTTGTGTTCATCAATCAAAGACTAAATCTGAAAAGATTTCTCTTTACTCATAACAGATGCATGCAGCCTAAAAGGACAATTACCATCAGGTTCCCCACACCTAACTATCAATCTTTTTGATTCATTTTTTACCCACCTCAATTGGTAGCCATTAGCTACTGCATAACTAATCAAATAATCCTTTAATTGAGCAGCATTTTCAAACCTCTCACCAAGCTTGGCCTCATTAATTTCCAATCCCTTGAAGCATCATGTTTAGGATACACATTCTCTTTTTGGATGGTCTCTTCTTCAACCTCATTAGCTTCATCTAGGCTAAGATCATCTGCTGAGTTATTTGCATCTTCTTCTTTTTGGATGGTTTCTTTCCTATCAGTTATATCAAGGTCACCACAAAGTTGAGTCAATAAAGGGTCATCCACTGGTTTTCTTCAAAAGTTTTCATCCTCATCATCATGATCAACATAAAAGGTATCATATAATTCTTCCTCCTGCTCCTCATCCACTGGTTGATTACCCCCAAATGTTCATTTCACCCATTTAGGTCTTCCATCCAAATCATCATCCATGTCCTCACCTATAAACTCTGTCAAATCTTCCTCATAATGATCCATATACAAAGATATTCTACCATCGTTCCTATTCGCATGTTGTACCATTTGGTCAATATCCACATCACATTTTACCAGCCTAAGTCCTTTCTTCAAAACCTTTCTTGGAACACAGTAATAGAGTGAGGAGAAATGGTGATTTGTCACTTCAGATATGACCTCTTCTAATATGTTGTTGATATGTGCAAAACTATACATGTTTTTGATATCATTTTATCTCCAATTTATGCGATTTTCAGGCCGAAACGCGTGAAAAAGATACTGATTTCATTAATATGTGTATTCCGCAGGTAAGAAGCCATTAAATCAACATGGGAACGGAAATCAAGGCTAAAATGACGAGATTTTATGATCCAGCCATCTCCCGTGATCGAAAGCAAAGATTTGGCGAAAAGTGACTCTACACGCCCGCGTAAGACTCTCCACTGTGTGGCCAAGTCCAGTTTAGCATCCACGCTCCCGCGTAGAACATCCCACGCGCCCGCGTGCCCATTTTCAGTCAAAGCAAGCCACGCACCCGCATAGCTTACCCACGCAGGGGCGTAGGCTAGGTTAAGTCCACGCACCCACGTGATTTGCCCCTACGCGCCCGCGTGCCGGGCCCAGCCCACCAAATTCGTTTTTAAAACCTAAGATATGATAGTAGCAAACCAGAATCGATTTTGGCGAATAGTAGACGACTTTTTGGTGAAATTACTCTCGGTTTTCAGTAGTTCCTAGTGGTTAATCATAATATTAGCTAAAAGTTTCGTTCTTCTTCAAATAACCAAGCATTCGGGGCGATTCCAGCATCGATTTGTGCGTTTCAGACACGACTTAGGGCGATTTCATCACGTTTTTCTCAGATTTTTGAATAATTAATTGTAGTCTTGTGAAAGGTTTCGAATTTCTTGGATTACAAGCATTCGGTTCGAGTTTTGGATTCAATTTCTTTATTGTAGCAACGCTATTTGGTACATTCGTTCCTTAAACTTTCTGATTTCATAATGGTTTTTATTTATTTGAGTTTAATTTTGGGTTTTAGCATGATTAGTGAGTAGTTTTCTTGTTCACCCGCTTGGGATGATGGATTCTATGTATTAATTGGTAAATTATTGGATTGATTGATGGATTTTGGTTTATATTTATTGGATTCTTGATTATTTCATATTTTCTTGTTAAAAAATCAGATTTTTATTAATCTTTTAGCATTGTTTTGCGATAATAAAGTGTTAATTAAATCTGTGTTTTAAAAAGAAAGATGCTTTAAATAAAAAATTAATAGTCAATTATCTCTTCTAGGCATTGTGTTGCGATAATGATTTGATAGTTGATTGTTAATCTAGAATTTTATGTGTTTGTTGGTTCTTATCCATTGTGCTGCGATAATAGGGTTGACAAATCATATAATTTGATTTTGTGACAAAGTCAATTTGTTGGATTTTGGTGTTAATTGATTATCTTTATGCATTGTGTTGCGATTATAAGATTAATTGGTTAATATTGGAGTTTTGACGAGTTGCTTTGTTTTCATCAGGTGGTTATCAAGATTTAATATTTAAACTTGAAGTAATTAAATTATCGGTATATTAAATCAAAATCCGCGTTTAATTGAATTTATAATTGGTTATCAACCAATTTGTCTTTAATCAATCAATTCAATCCATCGCCAATTAATTATAGTTTTCTAATTCCAAGTGGGTGACGCTTTCGTAATATAAGAGTTTCGTAAAATTTATCATCGTTCTTTACTTTCTTAAGTTAGTTTGATTTGATTTTGCTTTAGTTA
The DNA here is from genome assembly GCA_020465985.1 of Centrapalus pauciflorus. NCBI lineage: Eukaryota > Viridiplantae > Streptophyta > Magnoliopsida > Asterales > Asteraceae > Centrapalus > Centrapalus pauciflorus. The sequence continues at coordinate 52,337 of JAANYP010001621.1, read as the reverse complement.
GTTTGGTTCGTATAATTTAGTTGTCGTTACTTGCTTGCTTTAGTTGTTTAGTTTAATTCGTGTTTGCTAGAATTGGTTTTTATTTAATTTGAAAAATCCAAAAATATTAGTTTAACCTTTTATTCTGGTGTTACTTAGTTCGCTTCAGTTATTCGGTTAATTAATTTTAATTATTGCCTCTAGTTGATAACTTCCTCAAAACGTCTAAAAGAACTAAATATTGGTTTAGGTTGTAGTATTTGAGTCTCCGATCTTTATTCCGTTCCCTGAGTTCGATAAATCCTAGGTGATTCTTAAAGCTATATTGCACACGATTGGTAAACTGCCCAGTTGTGTAATTTATACTTTGGGTTCATTTAGACATTAAAATCTGAGGTGTGTTTTGCACGCGTCAGTTGTAATCAACAACTCCAAAATCAATATTCCTAATGGTCCTTGCTAAACCACACATATACGACAAGGGGGGTTCCTTTATAAAGACCCCGCCGTAATGAAGGTCAACATTATCGATTTTTGACATGGAAGAAGAACTAGAATCCTTTTCTGAGTAAACACAGCAAAAAGGAAAAAGTATAACAATCAACCAAGAACGCCAGATTATTCAAAACGAGAAATGAGATGAAGATGATGTTTACCTTTAACCTAGTTCAATGAGATGAAAATGTTGTTTACCTTTAACCTAGTAAGATGATGAAATCGCAGATTACCGTTGAAATGAGATGAACGTTGCTAACCCTTCATCAAAACGAGAAATGAGATGAAGATGATGTTTAAACCCTTCGGTTTTTAAACCTTGAAATGAGATGAAGATGATGTTTTAACCGGCTGTTTAGGTTACAAGTAAAAATAACCTAAGATTACCCCATAATAAACCAGTAAATCAAAGATTAATGGTTAAATAAGTTTAAAAAAAAAGTTTAGTGGTTTAATGGGACAAAAATGAAAGTTGAATGGTCAAAAATGACCTTAACCCTATATATATATATATATATATATATATATATATATATATATATATATATATATATATATATATATATATATATATATAGGTTCAATTGAAAACTTTTATGCACCAAGGAACCTCGGGAGCTTTTGTGCATCAGATAATTTACCAATGGTGCATAAAGGGCATTTAAAGAATACAAAATATATTGAATATATGAAAATAACAACTATGAAAATTAAATATATGGAAATAAAAAATATGGAAATTAAATCAATATTAACTAAAATTCCATAAATCTTTCCTAATTTTCCCTCTTTTTCCCCTTGTTTCTCTCAACCGTTACCCAGCACCCCTCTCTCTCGCCTCTCCCCATCTCCCTCTCGGCCGGAGTTGCTAGAATGCCGCCGCCACCAAACACTAAAGCATCCAAAATGATATTGTAGTTGACGGTGGATGCGACTGATGACGATAGCAAATGGTGGACATCACAATGTATGGTGATTGTGCTTTTTTGCTCAAACCCATGTTCATCTTCGGCCTCCTTCGATTTTCATGATGATGTACGATTTTCGATGCATCTCTAGTTTGAATGATGAAGATGAATGATTTTCATGGTGATGAAATTGATTGATGATGATGAACGATGAACACGGTAGATGAACGATGATGGTGAACGATGAACACGATAGATAAATAAACGATGAAGACGATGATGATGATTAACAGTGATGCACTGATGCATCACAGACTTGTATAGATTTTGTATAGATAAAGACGAAATGCATCACAAATTGAAAGCTAAACATGAAATGCATTGATATCTCTATCATCTTTTTGAATTTGTGTAATTTTTGTTAAATTTGGAAGTCTATCAATTAAATTTATTTAGCATTTATTACTAAATTATTTGTTAAAATATCAAATTTAATGAGGTATGCTTGTTCCTCAAAATGCCCTTTCTTATTCGTTTCTGCAATGCACAAGATGCATAAAATTAAAAATTGTCAAACTATTTTACACTTTTGCCATTAATCTAATCCATACAACTTTTTGATATAATGGATTGTATGAGTTCTTTTGTACATCGATGTAGGGGCGGACACACACTATGAGAAGGGGGACTGGGCCCTCTATGCCTTGCCAAATTTTCTTTTAGTAGCCCACATAAAAATTTTTCAGGCTCACACTAAAATTTCATCAGGCCCACAATATTATTTAGAAGTCCAGAATTTGAGTAACCTGCTCACGTTCAATATTATTTGGCCACTGCCCACTTGCCGCCTGCCGCCTGTGAGGCTTTGGCCACCCCCCGCCCACCTGCCGCCTACTGCAGCGACCTGCTCACCTGCTGCAGTGATGTGTGCTGCGCGTCTTTGGCCACTGCCCACTTGCCGCCTGCGAGGCTTTGGCCACCGCCCGCCCACCTGCCGCCTACTGCAGCGACTTACTCACGTGCTGCAGCGACCTGCTCACCTGCCGCCTGCGATTCTGCGACCGCCGACAAGTCACCGTCGCGGTGCCGCCTGGTCTCAAGACTCGAACTCTCCTCTGTCCTTGTTATGACATATTTTGTACATATTTTTAGTCATATTTTGCCTCGGATTTGGGTTATTTTTGCCTTGAATTGTTTAAATACGACTCTGATTTGTCCATGTTTTGTGTTTCGCAGTTCGAAGGTTGCCTAAAGTGGAAAAGAATGGATTATGGAGCTTTTTCGTCAAATTTACGGGCTGAGCCGATCTTCCTTGGAATCCTGTTGACTTTGACCGAGTTGACCTGATCGCGGCCGCGTCCATATCAGCGCGACCGCGCTGACCTGCGATCACCAGATCTCGGCCATGCTTGTTATCTCGCCTGCGATCCTCTCAGCGCGGCCGCGATCACAGAAAAATATAAAAGTCAGCAGCCGTTTCGTTATTTTTTAGGCATTTTTTAGACGAACTTTTTCACACAGTTTATAGTGCGATTAGTAGGTGTTTCGTAGTTTTATGTTTTTCAGCTTAGTTTAGGATAGATTAGGGAAGCATTCGGCTAGTAGAGTGGTTCAAGCATTCGGTTGCGGGATTTTCTCGTTTTTCATCCGGATTTTGGTACATTCTTTCCATATTTTCTTCTGAAATTGATATGTATAGTATAGATCTCGTTTATTCTGTAGTTTTTATCATGATTAGTGAGTAGTTCATCCAAGCACTTGCTTGGTTACGTTTTTACATGGATTAATGAAGTATTTGATGGTTTTGGTTGAAAAGTGTTTGATTCATTGATGTATTCTCGATTCATACGATTAATATGCGTAAAATCAGAATTGTAGTTGATATTCTAGCAATATTGTGACCATGATTATTGATTATTAATGCTGATTTTTATAAACTCAATCAAATTTAAGTGGTTTATTAATTGGTTGATGTTTCTAGCATTATTGTGATTATGAGATGGTGATTAGTTAATAAATTGTGAAATCATCGTATGCAAATTAATTCTTAGCAGTATTGTGATTATAGGATTAATTTAATCTTTGATTTCCTTAGACTTGATTGATGTTTATGCGGCTAAATTGAATATTTAGAGTTATTTTCGAGCGCTTGACGTATAGACAGTTCAAATCTCTAAAAGCTAGATTTAGTTGACTTAATTGATCGTAAAAGACATTTATTGTTAATTTTCTAAAATTAATAGAAGATGTCCATGAATCGGTTTTACATCCAAGTTTCAAACTCTTAAGCTTAAAAGATTTAAAACAGTTGGATTTAATTCTAACTTAATCTTCTTTGACCAAAAACATCTTAAGTGTTTTTACACCATTTTACTTCGTTAATCCTAAAAGACGTAATCAAGTGAGTGTTGCTTTTTAATATACATCTGATATAAATCTGTGCTAGCATTTGGTCTTATAAATTGTCATAATCTGTTAGATAGCATAGTGTAAGTAATTAGGGTTATAAATCATCATCAACCCTTATCAATGGTTAGATATTAGTGATAATCTTAGTATCGGTATCTCGATCCTTAGTGTCGTTCCCTGAGTTCGATAATTCCCGAGGTCAGCTTCTAGCTATACTATCTACGACTGGTACACTGCCAGTGGTATTTGGTATAACTTAGGCTTTCTTCATTCTTTTGATTTAAATTGCCAAATCCGCGTAAAGATCAGTCCTCTCTCAGGTTAAGAAGGTAAAACCCTAACTCTCCTCTCAAAGATTGTTTATTTTATGATTGTTGATTTTATGATTTATGATCATTGTTTGTTGTAAATTTATTGAATTTAGTTTTAAATTCTCTGTAGGATTGTTAAATGGTCTAAATTGATATTACTAGTTGTTGAATTAAATAGTTTTTTTTTATAATTATTTTCAATCATTTATACAGAAAGATGAAAATATTTTATAAAAGTAAAGTTTCATCTTCATCATTAACACATGGTTTATTAGTTCACTAGTTTATGACCCACGTATTACGTGGATATTTTTAATAAAAAAATATTTATATGTAACATAATGTTTATATTTTTCAAGAATGCTATAAAACTAGTGTTGTGGTTGCCCGCGCGTTGCTGCGGGTATCCATAAAAAACATGTAGTTTTTGTCGCTTAAAATAAAATACGATGTTAAGAAATAGAAAATAGTTTAATGATGACAACGTAGTGCATTTGTGTATTTAAGCATTAGTGGGTTATATGTTATTTTTACGAATTTGATATGATTCAATTGATGATGTCTAAAGTATATTATTTTTTTTAGGGTTTTATATGCACAAAACAATATGTTTTCATGTTTTTTTTGTTTCGTTCCTCATGTTATTTTTTCCCAATAAAGTCCTCATGTTATTGTTTTCTTACTAATTTTCGGGAAAAATTTGTTTTTTTTTTTCGTAATTAGTCCAGTATTTTCCACAAAAAACCAACATGCCACGAAAAACCCTCAAATTTAATGTTTTTTTTTTGGCAAAAAAGGAATAATTCCAAAATTTACAAACAAATAAATAACTCACGGATTTTATTGGTATAAAGTAAAGCGAAGAGGCTATACCGTAAAAATATGAAAAATATGTTGTTTTTTTCATATTAAACCTTTTTTTTCACAAAAATATGAATAACAAAAGTTGATGTTTTATATATATCTTATGAGACAAAAGGCAAAAAACAAAACAAAATGAATCATTGTTATTTAATTCTTCAAGTTGAGGTGGATGCATGAATTTTCAATATTTAAATATTTAATCAAATGTTAAATAAGTTGATGTACAAACTGAATATTTTTATTTACAAATATAAAAATATAAATATATAAAAAATGTTGAACTCAATATTTATTAAGCTTTAAAAAGGTTCATTATTTCATCCGTTAAAAGAATTAAAAAGTGAAATAATTCGTCCTTTTTTCTTATCGTAAAAATTTATTAATTAAATGTATTCCCGTTCGGTTAAATTAAAAATCAGAGTTCTTCATTTTTTTCGAGCGAAAACATTTAAAGTTAAATCAGTTGGCGTTATTTTCAATCATTTAAATTTAATATGGTTCGACATTTTTCTGAGCAAAAATATTTAAAACTAATATGGTTAGTCATATTTTCTAGTCAAAAATATTAATAATTAGATTAAGCAGTTGTTTCTTTCGTTTGATTCAATTCAAAACCGAAATGGTTCGTTGTTTTTTTCAAGCGAAACATTTGAAATTAGAACTACGAACACTTTAATTTTTTTCCAGCGAAATAGTTAACCAAATAGAAAAAAAAAAACAATAAAATTCAAGTATTTTGGACGGATAAAACGAATAACCATTTTGATTTTCGATTTAACCAAACGTAAAAAAACAACCAAACAATCTAATTTTTATTGTTTTAATCGAAAAAACGATGTACCATTTCGATTTCCAATTTAACGAAATGGAAAAACAACGAACCAATTTAATTCGAAATGTTTTCATTCAAAAAAAAAGGGTATATGTATATTAGTGTTGATGGTTTTTATTGTATTTATTTTTTGTTTCTAAATCATTAAAAATATTAATATTTTTATACCTATTTGTTTCATTAAAATATGGAGTTGTTAATAATTTTTAATTTGAATGGTCATAAATAGGGATGTGTGGAATAACCGAAAAACCGAACCGAAATTGGAACCGAACCGAACTGGAACCGATATATAATATTTGGTTCGTTTATCGGTTCTTATAATCTTCAAAATTTCGGTTAACGGTTCTGCAGGTATCAGTTTTATCGGGCATAGAACTGATAATTTTAAAAGCTCAAAACATGCAAATTAAGAAATGATTTAAAAACCCACAATGTAAAAACCAAAAAGATCATTTGTTGGAACAATATTTTAATATGGTGAAACTACATAATTTATATGAAAAATATCATGATCGACACTTTTCTTATTTTATTTTCATGTTTTTTTGTTTATATATTGTTATAATAAATAGAACTATATATATATTTTTTTAAATTTTGGTTCTAGTCGGTTCCGTACCGGAAATCTCTGTACCATAACCGAACTGGAACCGCATTACAATTGTTGATTCGTTTTACTATCACTAATGTTAGTTAAAGTAATATGTCTTTTATGTAAATAAAAGTTGTTTCTTATGATGTTTTAAACTTTTTATTTTTAATTTTTATAGATTAGTTTATATAAATTGAGATTTTAATTCGTTATAATGTAATACTTATATATTTCATTACAAAGTAATATTTATACTTAAAAAAAAAATAGAGTGTATTTATCTTTTTGAATATAATGTATCTTTTTTAGTTATAGATTTAAAAATAATAGAAAGGTATTTATCTTTTTAAAAACAATATATATTGTTTTTCCTTTCTTATCTATACTACTATATAAACCACTAGTTTATTACCCGCATATTACACAAATATTTTAATATATACTTGTTTATATTAAATACATGCAAACTAAGAAAAAAAACATAAAAATATTAATTTTATTACAAAAATAAATTCTAGAATTATATTATTATTATTTGTCATAAACTATAATTTTTCTAGACTTCTAAATATATATGAATAATAATAAGTTTTTTTTAATATCTAAACTTTCTATTATATTGCAGTTATCAATTATTAAAATATGAATATCTAAACCACTATATATATATATATATATATATATATATATATATATATATATATATATATATATATATATATATATATATATATATATATATATATTATTTGTTTTTCCTAGAATATAATTGGTCACACGTGAATTGCAAATGATGACATATGACATCTCGAGAAATAAATGAAGTTATGTGTTTTTATTTATCATGTAACATTTAATTTAAAATTTAATAATAAAAAAATGTTCTATAAATCAATTATATAATTCTAGATAGTCATTTTAGGTAAGTTAGAGGTTATATTAGGAAGTATTAAATTCTTTTAATTATATTAGTAAACTTTTAAATTCTTTTTAAATCAATTATATTAGTTAATTGAAAGAGTTATATTAGGCAAAATGGGCGGGAAAACATAAATTAGAAGAGCTACGAGAATGACACGTGACAAAGATTATTTTGCTTTATTAATATATATATAGATAGATTAGATTGTTAGGGTTACTAGTTTAATAAATTATTAAGTTGCTATGAAAAAACTAATTGGCTAGTGTAAAAAACATCAAACCAAACTACCAAAAAACCCGACACGACACTTGAAACCTTGCAACCAAAAAATAGTTATCGTACATAGATTATGCCCCTAACACAAAGAAATCCTAGATCCGCCACTGCATCGATGCACAAAAGTTATTCATTGAACCACTTTATATACACACACAGAATCACCAACAATGGTGGCTTAATTTTGTGATAATGACCATGAAGATTTTGTCTCAATATGAAGACAAAGAAGGAAGAAGACGAGGATGATCGAGAAAATAATTGCATGATATGATGTATCCACTCACATGAACAATGTAAACATGATTAAAACATTGATGTAAAGAATAACTATTTATTTTGGTAATAACATTTTAAAATTAAGAAATTATCATATGTGGTATTTAAAATACTAATAATGAACTAGTGATATGAATTATTGAATTATAATGTTTAAGTTGCCATATATATATATAGAGATGAGATCATTGCAGAACCTAAATTTATTGTAGAACTGTAGAACCAATATCGTCCATAGATTAGAATAATCTAATGGTCTTGATTAAAAGAGTTAAGTTTGGAATTAGTGAAAAAAAGATTGGTAATAGTGATATTTTAATTCTTGGAGGGGTAAAAAAGGAAAAGATTGGAAATAGCAAAAAGATTGACATTAGGAAAATAAATATCTTTTTTCTTTAAATTCAAATAACATTAATATTATTAATTTTTAAATCAAAAAAATTATACCATAAAAACGAGAATTTTATACTCTTTAAAACGAGACCGGTCATGATATATTTTTTTCGAAAAAATTTTACGTGTTTATTTTTCGTAAAAAAAAATTACCCAGACCACGATGCAATATATCATGGTGAGATAATGAGATCATTCGATATCGAATGAACACTTTGATATCGTATATTTAACGTCAATGCAACACTGCATATACGCTCATTATTAACAGAGCTAAAATAATAGTCACAATTAGTAGTCAAAGTTGGTGGATTTAACGAGAACGGTTATGATATATATTTTTTATTTTTCGTAAAAAAAATTTTACCCAGACCACGATGCAATATATCATGGTGAGATCATGAGATCATTCGATATCGAATGAACACTTTGATATCGTATATTTAACGTCAATGCAACATTGCATATACGTTCATTACTAACAGAGCCAAAATAATAGTCACAATTAGTAGTCAAAGTTGATGGATTTAACGAGAACGGTTATGATATATATTTTTTTATTTTTCGTAAAAAAAAAAATTTTACCCTGACCACGATGCAATATATATCATGGTGAGATCATGAGATCATTCGATATCGAATGAACACTTTGATACCGTATATTTAACGTCGATGCAACACTGCATATACGTTCATTATTAACAGAGATAAATAATAGTCAAAATTAGTAGTCAAAGTTGGTGGATTTAACGAGAACGGTCATGAATATATTTTTTTGAAAAAAAATATACGTGTTTATTTTTCGTAAATTTTTTTTACCCATACGACCATTCGATGTCGAATGAACACTTTGATATCGTATATTTAACGTCGATGCAACACTGCATGTCCATTATATATTAAAAGAGTAAAAAAAAAAGTCAAAGTGGACAGTCAAACTTGGTAGGCTGCTATTAATTCAATGTTAATTGTATAATTACCATCTTATCCCTAGTGTTATATTATAATCTAATGGTTTAGATTGGTTCTATGGTTCTGCACTAAATTAAGGTTCTGCAATGATCCCAACCCTATATATATATATATATATATATATATATATATATATATATCAAGTTAGCTTCTACTAATTGCTATCATAATTATGAAATAATTTCACTACTACAAAAAGTGGCTATTGCAACGGAAATTTGCGACGGAAAGTATCCATCACAAAAATTGATAGATTTGCGACAGATTTGCGTCCTGTTAGCAACTGCCAGAAATATTTTGCGACCGTCAAAATCCATTGCAAAAAAATATTAAATTGCGACCGATTTGCGAGAAGAAAAAAGTTCATTGCAAAGTCCATCACAAATCCGACGAAAAATATTACTAATAGAAAAATTAAAAAAGTTTATTCACATCTGTTGCAAAGCTGACACAAGATCACCGACACGAATCCGTCACAAATATCAGTCGCAAGGTCGTCGCAAAGCTATTTACGACGAGTCTTTTTGCGTTCGCCATATTCCTTCGCAAATCTGTCGCAAATAAGCGTTTGCGACGGATTTGTGACCGATTTGTCCGTTGCAAAAAGGTCGGATTGTAGTAGTGTCTGTTTTTAATTGTTTGATATATATCGATGAAAATTAACTTCTCTTGTTTGTTGGGGTGAATATAACAACAGAATCACCAAACAAAATCAAATTCAAAAAAACCGTGAAAGATTACTAAGATCGATTTATACTCGCATATACATGTACACATATTTTTGTGCGTTTAATATATGTGTGGTAGCCAGGTCTAGTTTTTATAAAAACATAATAGTCCCTTTAAAATTTGTAAATTTGATGTTGAAATTTATGAATGTAATATATAAATTTGTTAAATTTTGTAAATGTGATATATAAATCAATGAAATTAAGTTTCACATGTATATTTATGATGACATTATGATATTTATAAGTATTTAAGCTGAAAAGTGATTTGCTTACACAATAATTTTATATAAAATGACCATTGTATCCTTACTTTTAGGGGTGACAAATTTGACCTATTCAAACAAACGGATAAATGACCAAAAGCCAAAAATTTAACATAAATTTGAATTTTTTTTCAAGTTTTATCGTTAAAAAAAGTTTATATTCTATTTTACTTTTACTATGGGTCATTTTTACAGTTCCGTCCATTTGACCCGTTGGGTCGAAATTGTGATCCCAAATATTAAGGGTAAATTGTAATGAAGATAAAAATATTAGTAAGGATAAGATAGTCAAATATATGAAATTGGTATGACAAATAAATGAATTAACATATGGTTTTAGATATAAACTCTTAATTTCGTAAATACACATAAATCAGTTTAAGGTGTGTTTGTGTATTAATAATCTTCATTAATTATGGGTCAAAATCATGATCTCTACTAGTTTACCTAAAAGACTAAAATGTGAAACTTACACCTATTTTAACAAAACAAGCCCCTGCTCTTCTTATTGACTTTCATAAAACTCATAATTGTTTATAAAGCTTCAAAAGTTTCATGTTCTACATTCGTACCTAAGGTCTATTACAAAACCAATCCTAACCAACAATTTAAAGTTAATTGATTATTGTTATTATTATTACTATTATTTGTGTTATTAGTTATTTACTTCTATTATATTTTACATTTTATTTTGGATTATTATAACATATATATTCACTTTGAAATGGTTTCATATTATTTAACAAATACTAAAGACTTATATTTGATAACCATAATTTCATAGTAGAACCAATCAAAATAATATGTTTGATCTATGACTAAAGATGAACTTAGTCTATTATTGAAAAAAAAACCGAAATCTAAATATATTTGGTTTATAAATGTTATCTTAATTAGAAGCTTATAATTCTTGTTATGTAAAAAAGTTTGTATTGAGTAAAGTATTACCTCGAAATTTTTGTGCTACAACTTTAGCTCATAAACATAAAAGTAATATATGTATTATGTATGAGTTTTTTATAAAAAGATTCGACTTGAAACTATTTGAAGAATTCTTTGTGAAAGAAGTTTTTTCCACAACCTTTCAAATAGTTTCTTCTATTTCATCAAAATTTTCTAGAATGCGGGTTTTTTTTTGTTTTTATTTTCTGAGTAACCTGGGTTTCCGACCCACTTTGTGAGTTAAATAATCCCAAATCGACCACCCGCTTTGCGGGTAGCATGGAGTCATCATAATTGAACCTCCGTAACCACAATGTGTATTTTTTTACTCATTAGGATCGAACTTGAGACCTATAGGTATTTTCACCAATGGAGACCAACTTTTACCAATAGGTAGAATGCGGATTTAGTATTTGCCTATTTGGATCTTTTAGTATCAATTAACTATTTGAACTTATTATCTATTTTAAAATGCCCAATGAATATATATACCAAACTTCTTCAAGTATAATTCTTAACTTTATTTGAAGCCCATAGTTGGATTCAGATATCAGCTGAATTCAGTCTGTACAAGTAATGAAGCATAACTCAGTATCTCCTTTCAAGAATTAGAAATCTTAATTATTAAGTTACTGCTAATCCTGTAATATTACTATGATTAATAACCTAGTGTATCGTCTAACCCAATTATATATTATATTAATGTGGGTGTGGTATATAGGAAGGAATATGAATTATACGCTAAAGTGACACAAGGATGTGCCACAAACAAGATGGCTATGTATTGCCAACCCTATTATCCTCTTATTTTATTTATATTTATATTTATTATATTTATTTTAATTAATTATATTGATTTTAATTATATTAATATCATGACCACTACTATATACATGCACATTTTTAATGTTAAAATGATTATTTAATGTAAACGTATGCCTTCCAACATCTATATATTTATATATATTTGCTTTGACTCCTTTTATTTCTTCTACTTATATTAATTTCACCATTTTTAACAACTCCAAAATACACACACATTGTGTGAAAATGGTTGTCAACGATAATGATGATCAAGAATTAGAAGCACTCGAAACAATTTCTCTCACAGATTTCCCTTTAACAGAAGACGAGGATTCTGGTTTTCAAAATCATCATCTTTGTCAGAATCCATCGTCTCCTGCCGCCACTGAAGATTTATTTGAGTTCTTCAACGGCGGATTAGGCGGTTGTTCCAAAGAACAACTTATGTCTCATGCAGAAGATATTATTATTGGTGGGAAGCTTATACCAATCAATAGTCAACCCCATCATGAACCCGAATCCGAACCCGAACTAGTACCAACGGAGATGAAAAATCTTGATAACCCGATTCATCGGCGGCGGTCTGAGTCAATGCGCGAGTTAAAGAGCAACACGAACAAGGCAGCAGTGAGGCAACTCGTTAGAAACAGTCACTCATTGGATTACAAAAAGTTGCAAAGAAACTCAAGATTTAACTACGAACCAACAGCGGAGATCCACCGTAACAGTTTGAGTAACAAATCATGTTCTTCAAGATGGCGTGATCTTATGATCGGTCCGGTGAAAGTGCCACCGGAGATGGATCTCCGAGACATCAGGAACAGACAGAACATCCAGAATACGTCTAAATCATTGTTCCCAAATGTGGAAGATAGTGATCGGTTTGCAGTTAGCCGGACGTCAATGGGTGATCACCGAAAAACTTCATCTTCATGGGGAGTACTTGGAATCTTGAGCTGTAAAAGCTCCGGTAGTGTTGCCGTGACGATGCCGTTAAGTTGATGGAAGAAGGAAAAGGTTAAAGAATTGACACGTTGGTGCCATTTCTTTTTCAGAAGGCATACTACCATACCATATGGGGCATAAATGATAAAAACTTAATAATAATTGTATTAAAAGTTGGATCTTTACTTGTTTGGTAGTTGTATTGGTTTCAGTACAATCAATATTCCATTCATGATAAAGGTATATAACCCATGATGCATTTTGTTTATATTATAGTCTTTTTTTATTTTTATTTTTATTTCTTTATTATATATCTAAAGGGATATTCTTCTAAATTATTGTATGTTGTTTTTGAAGCAAATAAGTAAGATGAAAAGATGCATACTACATCTTGTTTGTTTTTTCTTGTTTAAATATGAGATTCCAAAACCACATGTATGTAATGTGTGTATATGTTTTTGTATTTATACTTCTTTAATAATTTATGTTATAATATCAAAATGTAAACTACAAATTAAATAACCCCATATGAATGAGGTATACAATACTTTAAAGAGAGTATTAGTTCTATTTTGACGGGTCTATTCTGATTTAAAAGATTATTATAGGTGAGCAACGTACAGAGCAAAACGAAAAAAAAATTAAAATGAAAAATTTGGAAGCTAAAATCGAACTATATATTTGTGCTAGTTCTAGTGTGATACTGATCATTTCCTGGCTTATACAAATGCAAAATGGGGCTAGACATGAATCGAGAACTAACAACAGAATCATATGGTTTAGGTACTAGTTTGAATAGGTATGATGCCCAATCAACTAATTAAAACTTGACGGTGTTCTTTGAAATCAGGGTTTAGCAGAACTTCAAATATGACTTGTGTAACATGTCCATCTTACAAAAAAAGAATTCAAAATGCATTTTTTACATGAAGTACAAGGATATAGCTGCCAAAGAAATTAAGTAAAACATTTAATATATGTGACTTAGTGGTTGAGACTTGAAATTTAAAAAAGAGATCTTGAGTTTATAAATTTCAGCTTGTTGGGCTACATGCCTTTTGAAATGTACGTTGACTTTAATGCTTTTTCTCTTTGACTGCCGTAGATCTTGTCCGATGGTTTGTTAGAGTCATTCGATAACAATATTCTTAAGTGATCATAACTTACATTTTACTATTAGAAAGATATAGACACTTAAATATGCTTAAAGTGATTCCAAATTCTATTAATTACATCCAATTTCGTTGTAGGTCCAATGCCTCCATTTGATCCAATTTCGTTTTCCCGATGAGTCACTACAAAAAGATAGGGCTTTAGTGGCTACACTTGTCGCCGCTAATACTGCTGAATGTCGCCGCTAAAGGCTTTAGTGGCGACATGTCGCCGCTAAAGCTTTAACACTAAAAGCCAGTTGTCGCCGCTGAAAATGTCGCTGCTAATACATGTTGCCACTAAAGACCTGTGTCGCCACTAATGCCTGATATATATATTTTTTAATTTTGTAAATAATTTATAAAAACCTGCTATATAAATTTTTAAATACAAAAACCTGCTGATATATATAAATTCAAACAAACTAAATACAAATTCAAACAAACTAAATATCATTAATATATACAATAGTTCAAATTCCATAATAATATATAAACAAACAATGTTACAAAACGTTTGTTATCTAATAAGGTTCAACACTAACAACTAATCATCGTGATCGTCGTTATCCTCGTCATGCTCCTCATTGTTGCTTTGGCTAGAGAACTTTCGATAAAGTTCCATCATAGCATCTTTAAAATTAGGGTTGTTATAGACCGCGTCAAAATTTTCCGGCTACAAAAAATATATATGTATATATATATATATATATATATATATATATATATATATATATATATATATATATATATATAAATACAATACTGAACTTGATTACAACTAACATAACACTTAAGAACTATATATATCTATCATGACGTGTATCAATGAATATGACTTATACCGACTCACAATCATCACTTACAAATATACATCTCTCATTAATTTCCATTATAAGTATTTTAAACTAATACATACTCATCATGGCGTGTAGCAAGTAAATATGACAGATTATAACCAAAAGCCATAAGTTACAAGTATAGATGTATCATACTAACTCATTAATACCAGTTACAAGTATTTTTAACCAATATCGACCTATTCATACCAATCATGGCGTGTAGCAAGTAAATAAGACAGATTCTAACCAAAAGTCCTCAGTTACAAGTATAAATGTATCATACTAACTCATTAATACCAATTACAAGCATATATAACCAACATCGACATATTCATACCAATCATGACGTGTAACAAGTAAATAAGACAGATTCTAAGCAAAAGTCATCAGTTACAAGTATAGATGTATCATACTAACTCATTAATACCAATTACAAGTATTTTTAACCAATATCGACCTATTCATACCAATCATGGCGTGTAGCAAGTAAATATGACAGATTATAACCAAAAGCCATAAGTTACAAGTATAGATGTATCATACTAACTCATTAATACCAATTACAAGTATTTTTAACCAATATCGACCTATTCATGCCAATCATGGCGTGTAGCAAGTAAATAAGACAGATTCTAACCGAAAGTCCTCAGTTACAAGTATAAATGTATCATATTAACTCATTAATACCAATTACAAGCATATATAACCAACATCGACCTATTCATACCAATCATGGCGTGTAACAAGTAAATAAGACAGATTCTAAGCAAAAGTCATTAGCTACAAGTATATATGTATCATACTAACTCATTAATACCAATTACAAGTATTTTTAACCAATATCGACCTATTCATACCAATCATGGCGTGTAGCAAGTAAATAAGACAGATTCTAACAAAAAGTCATCAGTTACAAGTATAGATGTATCATACTAACTCATTAATACCAATTACAAGTATATATAACCAACATCGACCTATTCATACCAATCATGACGTATAGCAAGTAAATAAGACAGATTCTAACCAAAAGTCATCAGCTACAAGTATATATGTATCATACTATTTCACTGTCATAATCAGAATCGCTTTCATTGTAATCAGTCTCGCCCTCAGGCACTTCATTCACGGTACCCGTTGGAGGACTAACTTCAACATCACCTGTCGAGTGTAAGCTTTCAAAGTAGTGGCTAAAGTCGATTACAAGTCTGCAATTAGACGAACAACTAGTATGAACGACGTCGACATTTTCGTTGGAGTCATTGTCATCATTTTCTATTTGGCCATCGTTTATTGGCAGATTCCGAATTTTACGATGATTAACATTTTCAACAACCCGCCGATGGTTATGCTCTTGGTCTCCTCGAGAAGGTTCTCGGATGTAGAACAGTTGTTTGGCCTGTGTAGCAAATATGAGTTGATCATCTTTGTTCCATTCTCGTTGTGTGTTGATACTTGTGATATTATTTTCACATATATCTCCTCTTCGAGTATCGAACCACTTACACCGAAATAGAACAGTCGAACACTGATGTGAATAGTGTAACTCGATGATCTCTTCTAGTTGACCATAATAATTCTCTTCATTTTCTCCCTCCACTAAAACCCCAGAGTTTTGTGTTGTTCGTTGTGCGTCACGACTATGTACCATAAACCTAACACCGTTGACTATGTAAGCAGAGTAACTATAAGCCTTTACATGCACACCTAATGAAAGAGCCGACAACTCTTTGTGGTATAATGGAGAATTTTGCTTTTGCATCTCAAAGACCTAGCAAACGTAAATTATGTGTTATGTTTAAAACGAAATTATGCGTTTTATATATATATATATATATATATATATATATATATATATATATATATATATATATATATATATATATATATATATATATATATCTTATGTTGTATTACCTTATGGAGAAACCAACTAGGGAATTTAGTTTTTAAATCACTCTGTGGATTTTTTTCTTTGAATTCACTACATTGACGACAAAAAGATTTAGAATTAGTAAATGAGAAAAAGGTATAAATTAAACAGACGACACAATGTTAAAGATAGGAACACTTACTTCATATATTCTCTGACTTCTTCACAACTATCGAGAACAAACCATTCTAGTTTTTTTTTCTGTTACATCAAGATGTTTCACTTCTGCTGCACATATAGCTCGACATTTAGACTCAAACACCCACATCTTTTTTTCTTCAAAGACAACATCTTCATTTCTTTCAGGGCGATTGAATTTAGTCTGGACATCTTGAAGGTACATTGAACAAAATGTCAAAGCTTCTTCGGCAACATAACCCTCAGCTATAGAACCTTCAGGTCTCGCCTTGTTTCTGACATAGCACTTCAGTTTTTTCATATACCTTTCAAACGGATACATCCATCTCATATATACCGGACCTCCGCAGAGCGCTTCATCAGGTAGATGCAAAACTAAATGAACCATAATGTCAAAAAATGCTGGAGGATAAATCAATTCTAATTTGCACAAAATTGTAACAATGGCTTCCTTAGCTTTCCTCATATCCTCCACCAAAAGTGTTTTGGAGCAAATTTGCTTAAAAAACGTACAAAGCTCTACTATTGGTGTGTATATATCTTTGCGCAAAAAAGCTCTAACTCCAATTGGTATCAAACGTTGCATAAGAATGTGACAGTCATGAGATTTCAACCCAGCAATGTTAGTATCATTATCTGTCACTTTTTTACGCATGTTAGACCCAAACCCATCAGGCAGTTTGACACCTTTTATAAATTGACAAAAAAGTTTTCGGTCAGCATCTGTGAAAGAGTATTTTGGATGGGGTTTAAATAACTTGGTACCCCTCTTTTGCAGCCATAACGATTTTCGAATGTTCAACTTTTCCAAGTCAAGTCGTGCCTTTGACGTGTCTTTAGATTTATCATTCATCAGAAGAGTTCCCAATAAACTATCACACACATTCTTCTCGATATGCATGACATCTAAGTTGTGCTTCAACTGAAGAGAAGACCAGTACTCGAGTTCAAAAAATTATACTTCGTTTACACCAGTTCAATTCGAAAACCTCTCGTTTTCTCTTAATACCTCCAAAGTCAGGATGTATTCCCGGTGTACGAGTCGGTAGACGATTTAGTTGAGCTGTTATTTCATCATTGTTAAATTGTCTTGGAGCAGCTCTTGATTCGTGTTGCCCGTTGAACTCCAAACTCGTTCTCCAAGGGTGGTTAGGATCTAAGAATTGACGATGACCAACATATGCGATTTTATTTGTTACACGATATGAAGGAGTGTCTTCATTGCAAGTCGGGCATGCTTTGTACCCTTGTCCACTCCAACCCGATAGACTACTACGAGCTGGAAAGTCGTTTATTGTCCATAACAACACCGCTTTCATGTTAAAAATGTGTTTGTTGTTGCGTCTTTAGTACGTACGCCTGAGTACCACAACTGTTTAAGCTCTTCCACCAATGGCCTAAGGAAAACATCCATGTCTTTCCTGGGTGATTTAGGACCGGAAATCAACAAGGACAACATGAACGATGACTCTTTCATACATAGCCATGGTGGCAGATTGTATGTGGTGAGTACAACCGACCACGTGCTGTAAGCGGAACACATGTTACCAAACGGATTAAAACCATCAGCTGCAAGCCCTAGACGCACATTTCGAGGTTCTCTCGCAAAGTTAGGGTACTTTATATCAAATTCTTTCCATGATGATCCATCAACAGGATGACGCATAATACCCTCTTCTAATCGTCTGGTACTATGCCAAATCATATTTTTTGCCGTGCATTTTGAACAGTACAAACGTTGTAGTCTAGGAGTCAAAGGAAAGTATCGTAACACCTTATGAGCTACCAGCTTGCCCTTTGTGTCTTTATCGACCCACCGACTCTCATTACAAACAGGACAATACTGTAACGAGTTATCTTCTTTCCAGAAGAGAAAACAATCGTTTTTGCACACGTGTATCGATTCATAACCCAAACCAATCTTTTTTAGTTTTTTTTTAGCTACATAATGTGTTGTGGGAACCCTATTTTCTTTCGGAAACGCAGAGTGCAACAACGCAAGGAGCTGATCAAATGAATTATTAGTCCATTTGTTGTTTACCTTGATATGCATTAGTTTTGCTAAAAAACCGAGGGAAGAAAACCAAGCACAACCAGGATATAATTCAGCATTGACTTCTTCTAATAACTTAAGAAATCCTTCATCGACACCCCTATCCTACGCATCTGAGTTCCCTTCATCGTGGTTAGTATTGTTTCCCTTAAACTCGCCCATAACGTCGTCGATAACACTAGCCATCTCGTTAGTTGGAGTCACGTCATCTACAACCGGAGGCGGAGTTCTACTTTCACCATGATACACCCATGTAATATAAGATCGAAAGAAACCATTTATATGTATATGAGATCTCATTATTGAAATTCTTGTGAACTTGTTGTTCCCACATTTTCTACATGGGCATCTAATTTGACCTCTGTCATCGACGTGTGCTCTAGATCTCTCAACAAAAGAGTCGAGTCCTAGTTGGAACTCTGGAGAATTACGATTTTCAACAGTAGTCCAGGTTTTATCGATGGACATTGTGTAACTGAAACATACACGATTGCTTGTTTAAGAAAAGCAGTCTCAAAATGGAAAGAAATATCAAACACGGATAGATTGTTTACACGGGTAGGCTTCTAAACCCACTTTTCGAATACCTTACCTCAAATGTGAATGCACATTACACGATTGCTTGTTTAAGAAAAATTCGGCAGCATTTCCCCTTAGCTCCCAAGTATATATAGAAATATATATACCCGAGAAACAAAGAGAAAATGGCAGCTGAATCTTTCTTAAACAACCAATCATGTAATACACATTCACATCCTAAATAAGATAAAGTATCCAAAAAGCAGTCCCAAAACGGGGACAATCCGAAATTAATTACTAAATCAATTTCGGACGGGCATGTATTCTAAGCTCAAACACACACCAAACACCTTTCACTAGTTTAAGAGTATGTGTGTGTGTGTGTGTGTGTGTGTCTATATATATATATATATATATATATATATATATATATATATATATATATATATATATATATATATATATATATATATATATATATATATATATATATATTCTCATTTCTCATAGAAATAAACCATTCATATCACTAATAAAATAGTTACACATTAAAACATACAAAAAGTGTATACCACTAATTAAGCTCTTCAATTCACATTCAAAAGTTTTAAGGATACAAATGGCAAGTGTGGACACTTATGCAATAAAATCTTTAAATAATTTATGAACAATTGACAAATTTATAAATATTTAATTACAAAATAAATCTACAAATATGTTTACGAAATACAAATAATTTAACCTAATTTTAATAAATCTAAAACTTTTATCTTAAAATTATTTAAATCAATAAACACAACTAAATTAATAAATTTATGATTACACAACAAATCTACAAACTTTTATACAAATTATTACACAATAAATCTGCAAACATATAATTTCACCTTAAAATCTACAATACAAGTACATTGCTTTCTTTTTACCTAAAAAATACATATATAAATTTTTACTTATAATTTTAGTAACTCTACATTATTTTACCATAAACATATACAAAATACACATAAATACACACACTAATATATAAAATACATATAAATACACACACTAATACACAAAATACATATAAATACACACACAATAATACACTAGATACATATAGAACGTTTATAAATAAAAACACAATAATTCTAAAAATATTTTAACAAATACTTGAAAAACCTAATTTTGATAAATCTAAAACTTTTATCCAAGAAAATAAGTTAAACAAACCTACAAATAGTTTTTACAAATCCATAAAATTAAAACCTAAATTTGATAAATCTAAAACTTTTATCCAATAAAATAAGTTAAACAAACCTACAAATAATTTTTACAAATCCATAAAAATAAAAACCTAATTTTGATAAATCTAAAACTTTTATCCAAAAACAAATACACACACCAACACACAAATACATACATTAATATATTAAATACACAAAATACAAGCAAATACACACACTAACACTCAAAATACATAAAAATACACACACTAACACTAATACACAAAATACATACAAATACACACACTAATACTCAAAATACATACAAATACACACACTAACCTTAATACATACAAAATTACGTACCTTGCACAGAGAGAGTCGGCGGCGACGGAGCGAGAACCGGCGGCGACAGAGAGAACCGGCGGCAGAGAGCGAGAGAGATGAGATCAAAGACACCTAACACATCAATACACACACATTACATGTCTTTACCCAAAAAATACATAAAATACAAAGAAAAACCCAAAAAATCGGTGCTTACCGGTGGGAGGAAGCCAAAATCGCACAATGGAGAAGAAGAGAAGGGTAGGTGAAAAGTGAAGATGAAAGAGGTGAAAATAGGCGGCAGAAAAGGGGCGCCTTTTTTTTGGGTATTAGCGGCGACATCGTGTCGCTGCTAAAGCCCTTTAGCGGCGACATGTGGTCCGCTTTTTTAGATGTCGCTGCTAAAGCCCTTGTCGCTGCTAAAGGGTGTCGCCGCTATTGCCTATAATTCTTGTAGTGAGTTGACACCTTGCACCACCACTTACGGTGTAGACCCAATCCCTCCATTTGACCAGGGGCGGATCCAAGAATTTTCTTTATCAGTGTCACTTTTTAAAGCAAGCTTAATAATTAGATTTTTGAAATATTTTCTAAAACGGGTCGGGTCACCGGAACGGGTTGCCAACACAAAATTAACAAATAACAAGATTTTTCAAATTAGAAAAATACATAATACAATACCATTAAAACTTAAAACCAATAAGTATAGTAGGTATTAAAGTTTTACAATTGTTGCCTTTGAGTCTTTATCTTTCGAAATCTTGTCAAAATTTTGTGTATTAACCTAAATTTTTTAAAGAATTAACAAATAAGTTTAACAATTGATCAAAAAACTTAAAAAATAAACACAATTATAATAGTTTAATTAAGTGTCTATTAACCTAAAGTCTTTATCTTTTAAAATCTTGTAAAAATTTTGTTTATTAACCTGTGTGGCTGCGTCTTCGCCGCCTTGCCGGTTGGTCAGATGTTCAGTTGTCCACTCGAATGATGAATCTTTGGTGTGGTGTCTTGGTGAGCAAAAGTTGAAGGTGAAGTGGTCGAAGGTTGAAGTGTGTGATGAAAGTAGAAAGTGATTTTGGGGTTTCAACTTTCAAAGATATTGACTGTTTTTTTGGGTTTTTTAAAATTTTTTTGGCCTTTTGGGCTAACTTACTTACCATTCTTTATTGTTGTTTTTATATTCTGTTGGACTTTTTTAAAAGTTTTTTGATTAAAACTCAGTATTATTTCAATAAATTTATGTAATAAAAACAACAAATGTAAATTAGATACTTATGTTATAAATTTATAAATTTTTCGTAGGTGACACTCAAAAAATATCTTAGGTGTCACTCGGGTTTTTGATACAAACGTAACTCAGTATTTTAAAATTTTATCGGTATCGAGTGACACCCGTTATTATTTACTAAGTCCGCCCCTGCATTTGACACTACTAAGATTTTTCTTATTAATTAGCATGACGCATAATAAGTCCGGCATAAATATATCCAAAATAGTCCCAAGCAAAAAATGTTAGTATAGGTATGCCATTTTGTCGCAAATCAGCTTTTGGGACGAAAGATGCCCTATTGACATTTTGTTTTCGATTTTAGCATCCAATCTCCTCTGTGTTCCAACTATATTGATGAGCTTGAGACATATTATCGTTTCATTTGTATACTTTCCATATTCATTAGATATATCTCGATCAATATAATGCACTATATCTCTATGAGATTTTCGATTGACTCTATAACACGTCCTATTTTGAGTTTATAAAAGTGGGTTATATATAAAGATTATTATCGACTTATATAAATATAAGCAAGGTAAAGCCATTTTAGAAAGCAAAGTGTCAAAGACATTTTTTTTATGGGGTGAAGGGGTTGGAGATTGGCAACTTAGCAACCAGCCAAGTGCCAACCATCAAAGTCATTTATTCTTTCATTTTCAAACCAGAATTGTCCTTAAATTGCTAGGGCACTACAAGTTGAGGGACTAAAAGAGTAATTATAGTATAGTTGAAGGGGAGACAATGATACATGATGTGGAAGGTACGTGTCAGGTGGGGAATCACCACGGACGAATGAACGATCTTTGTCTCTCTTTATTTTATGTATAAGTGATAAGACGCTTTTACCCTTTTGAAATGTTGTTGAATGTTTCTTTTACCGCTGTATTGGCTTTTTAGTTATAATTTATTATGAAAAAAATTAATATGTTTTCTGGGTTTTTATGTTTTTGTTTCTTCAAATTATTTTTTTTTTCAAAAAATTCTTTAAGTTAATTTTTTTTTTTGTTTTGTGAAATTTGATTATTAGAGATCAATTATAATTGACAAACTGTATTTTTAGAAACTGAAAAATCAGGTTCTAATAGTCAAATTTCACTGAATCAAGAAAGAAAAATTAAATTGAGAATTTTTCTGAAAAAAAATAACAGGAAAGAACAAAAACATTAAAAGCAGAAAAAATGTTATTTTTTTTTCCGTAACAAACCGTTGTAGTTAAAGTTAGATAAAGACTTATTTTAAGATAATTATAGATATCATTTGGATTTTGTATTTGTTTGTACCCGAAAGTTTGTCGGATTCTTTATGATTGATGTGATATAAACGCAATTTATTTTCTATTTTTTATTTAAAAAGATAAAATGAGTCGCTATAAGTGACGACTTTCTAAAAACCTTGTTTGAAAAAATAGAAAGTCAAATAAATTAATGGTAATTCTTTATGATTGATTCATAATTTATCAAACAACACTTAATTTGTGATTAGATTTCATGTTAAGTCATAATAAAATTTCAAGAACATATCGTTAAATCATTGCTTCTAGCATGTTGCTTGAAACTTTTGGGTTTAATAATATTGTTGCTGTTAAATATATATATATATATACACACACACGGATGATAAATATTTTTTTTTAAATTTAATTGTGCATTTATGTTTCTTTTTTCAAGAAACACTAAAATCTTGTTTGTTGTTTGTTAGAGGAATGAAATTCTTAGAAATACATAAGGGCGTTAGGTTCGTGGATTTTTTTTTAGATTTGCATTATGCGACATTTTCATTTATCAGGATTTTGTCAAGGAATCTGCATTATCTTTTAGAAAAAATTTGTTAATATGAAAAATGCAAAGTAAGTAGGATTGAAAATCCTAGGGGAGGCTGAGTTTTTAAATAATGAAGAATGTGATATAAGAAATCCTGAGAATCCGAGAAAATCCACGAAGCAAATCCCAAACACAGAATTTAAATACAAATCCAAATGAATCCCAGGAAATCCACGAAACAAACACCCCCTTACAATTTGTTGGAAACTCTAAATTATATAAATAATGAATAAAATGTTATTTTAACTACATCAAAATATATATTTGAATAAATTTATTATTTTGAGTTATTTGTAACTAAATTTAAGTTTCAAACAATTCATAACACATCTTTAGCCAACCTAAATGTTATTGTGTGGTTGATCCCATTTAGCACACTAATAATTTAATTTTAAAATTAAATATTCAATTTCATTTCGTTAGTCCCATTCTCGGGGCACTCTTTCTCTTATAGCGCTCTTTCCTTCCCTTCGAGCTAGCCGGAATAAATCCATTTCCTTTGTCCGTAAGAGAAAAGGCGCTTAACAGAGCATAAACATGTAATTAGCGCGCCTAATGAAAGTTAATGAATTGAAATTTAAATCCCAAACTTTTACTGCGTTTGACAATCGACAAATAGTGGTAGAACATGATGTTTATGGTCAACTAACGTGTCATATTTAAAGTCTTGAAATGTAAAATCATTTAGAAATGAAAATGATAAAAAAAATACAAATGTATTCAAACATGTATTTTAATCGATTTAAATTATAATTAATTCTCTTTATAATTTAAAATTATTAACATATTTTGAGTACTGGAACTTAAACTGTAGTTCATCTAATTTCAATTTATTGAAGGACTTTCTTGAGTTTATTACGAAAAAACAAACATGTTTTCACGGTTTTTGCGTTTTCGTTTATCAATGTTATTTTTTTTGCAGAAAAATCGTCAAGTTAATTAAATTTGTTTTTTAGTTTTGTGAAATTTGACTATCATAATCCGATTATAATTAGTAAATCGGGTTTTTAAAAACTGAAAAACCGAGTTCAAATATCCAAATTTCACTAAACCACAAATAAAAAATTAACTTGTGAACTTATATAAAGAAAAAACACGAAAAAACAAAAACGTAAAAAACATTATATAAGTTTAAAACATACCATTTTTTTTGGGAGAAAGTCTTTTAAGTTGAAAGAGGTCAATACTTTGTTGACCTTTTGGTATCTTCTAAAATTGGTGGATGTTGAGTGCCATATTTTGGGGATGGTGTCATTTGTCTGTATTCGTTATAATTGAGAATATTTTCAAACTCAATGGATACTATTATCATACTACACTCGATTTTAATTTTAATTTTTATAAATATTAATTTCAATTTGCAATATGGTCATACCCTTTTGAGTCACTTTAATTTCATTTTTAATCGATATTTAGAAAAAAGAAAAGAAAAGAAATGAAGCTGAAATTAATATATGTTATTGTATATATAAAACATAGATCATATGGTAAAGAAAAAAAGGGTATCGTAATTTACATGTTGTGTCCGTTAAAGTAACATTTTCCCCCTATCAATTAATATTGTGCTTTCCCTCGCAATAAATTTCATTCAATCATGATTTTAAAGGCGTGTTTGTTTCACAAATTTTTTAATTGGTATGAAAATTTCAATGTTTTGTATGTTTGGTGGGCTAATGGAAAAATAAAAAGAATTCTTTTAGAAATAAAATTTTTCCTCATCTATTAGAATTTATTTTCCTACCTAATAGACAAAGAATTGAAATACAATTCCATAATATGCATTTTCCGTCAACACTACCTACCTAACAGACCCTACATCATCCTACCCTAACCTACCGACCATACCATACCCAGCCTAACCATACCCACACAACCCTATTCTGCCCAATCTTACCCTACTTACCATACATCCACCCATCATTTTACAAATAATAGGTCAATAACAAAGAATGTCATTATTGACAACCAAACAAGCAATGAAATTTAATTCTATTCTATTACTTCCAAATAAGGGTATTCATAAAATATCTGAATATGAGCATCCGAAACTATATAAAATTTCAGACTCGGATCCGTATAGTAATTCCAAATTTTCGGATATCCAAAAATCCAAAACACATTTTTTTTTTGAAATTTTATATATCTTAGTATTGATTATTTACATACTATTGAATGTTTATTTTTATTACAATGTATATTTTTTAGTTTTATCTTGATATTATAGATTTATTAACTAATATTTTATGTATTTTAGTTTTTAAATATTTATATAGTTGTTTTGAGTAAAATAATTCAAGATACATTTAGTTTGTGATATGTTTATCTTTAATATGTATTTGGATATATGAACTTGTATTTTAGATATATAAATATATGTTTTAATTTTCCAAAAATATTAGAAAATATGAATATTCGGATAGCAAATATCACTATTGCTAAAATTTCGGATATTCGAAAATTCGGATATCTGATTATGAACACCCATACTTCAAGCTTTACATTTCTTTGACAGATTACATTCCTTCTGAAAATATTCTGCGAAGCAAATGCCCCCTAAAATCTTATGATTTTATGATTTTGATCGGTAAAAACAAGTTGGTGATTAATATTATCTCTCAAAAGAAGAATCTTACTTAGAATCTTAATATATACCGTAAGATCTTCAGATATTGGTATGATTTTGTTAACTAAGAAGGTAAATATACGTGTTAATTATCAAATCTATTCATTAAAGTAGTTTTTATAGTACTGTAACAACTGGAAATTCATAATATGACTTAACGAATTATCGACTATGTAAGAGATTTGGATTAAATGTAATGATTATCATGGAGATGAAAATTGGTCATTTTGGATATCGAATTGTTAAGTCTCGCGGACTATAATATTGAATTTTAACATTTTTAGGTACCGTGTAATGCTTCCGATGTAACTTGTCGAGCAAGTTACGAGAGAGAGAGAGAGAGAGAGAGAGAGAGAGAGAGAGAGAGAGAGAGAGAGAGAGAGAGAGAGAGAGAGAGAGAGATCCGACGACCAAGGGGTATACCCTGTTGAATAATGATGATTCAATGTGGTTAAGTTGTTGGAAAAACATAAGTTATGGTCTTTGAGTTTATTAGCTTTAAATGTTAGTTATTGGTGTTAAAGAATGTTTTTAAGTTTAGTCAAAAACTAGGAATGTTTTAATTTTTCAGTTTCAATTTTAAGTCTATATAAAGGTTGTAAGGTTGAAGTTTCAAATAAGAAGAAGAAAAAAAAATCATAATCTTGTTTCTTCATATACTATTTTTGTGTGTGTTCTTTTTAAGAGTTTTTCTTCTAATACTCCTACAAATTGGTATCAGAGCTTGGTTGGGGAATTTGTTTTTTGATTTTTGTTTCTTTATTTTTGATAAGAGTGCCATCGAGAAGAAAATGACAGCATACAATTCCTCTTTGCACCCGGTTATTCCGATTTCTACCGGTGACAAATATGAGTTTTGGAGTATTAAGATGAAGACCCTTTTTATGTCTCAAGATTTATGGGACTTGGTGGAATCTGGGTTTGAAGTTCCCGCAGAACTTGAAGGAGAAGCAATTCAAAAATTAAAGGAGACAAAAAAGAAAGATGCCAAAGCATTGTTCTTCATTCAACAGGCTCTCCATGAAACAATTTTCTCAAGAATTGCAGCAGCAACTACATCATTCGAGGCGTGGCAGATCCTGAAAACAAAATTTAAAGGTTCATCAAAAGTTGTAACGGTAAAATTGCAATCCTGTCGTCGTGAATTTAAAACTCTACTTATGAAAAATAATGAATCTGTTCAAACGTATTTATCTCGAGTCTCTTCGCTTGTTAATAATATGAAGTCTTATGGAGAAAACATGTCTGAAGAAAATTGTTGTTGCAAAGGTTTTGAGGAGTTTGACTCCAAGATTTGAACATATTGTCACTGCAATTGAAGAGTCTCATGATTTATCTGAGTATTCCCTTGATGAACTAATGAGTTCTTTGCAAGCTCATGAAGACATGTTACAAAGGTCAGAAGAAACCAATGAAGAAAAAGCATTTCAGGCGAAAGGGGAGACACAAGAAAATGCTTCTAGTCATGGTCGTGGCAGAGGTGGATTTTGTGGCAGAGGTGGTTCTCGTGGTAGAGGACAAGGAAGAGGTAAAGGTAGAGGAGTTTTTAGTCACGAGAGGCACAAGAGGACCTTTCAATGTAGCTATTGCAAGAAGATTGGTCACACAGAAGCTTATTGTTGGCAAAAGAAAGATGATGGTAATCAGGCGACGTTTGTTGGGAAAACTGAGGACGAGAGTAAGTTGTTCATGGCTGTTTTTTCTAATAAGAAAGAGTCTAATGGTGTGTGGTTTTTGGACAGTGGTTGTTCCAATCATATGACAGGAACAAGTTCGTTATTTAAGGAATTTGATGAGTCCAAGAAATCAGAGGTGACACTAGGAGACAACAAGAAGATTCAAGTGGAAGGAAGAGGTACTGTTAGTCTCAAAACTAGCCAAGGGGATGCAAAAATTTTGGAAGAGGTGATGTTTGTTCCGAGTCTTACTCATAATCTTCTCAGTGTTGGACAATTGATGTCTAGTGGATACTCACTTGTTTTTTATGATGGTTTTTGCACAATTAAAGAGAAAAAATATGGTCTGACTATCACAAAAGTCCCAATGGCTGGTAATAACATGTTTCCACTAGATGTATCATTAGTTGAAAAATATTCTATGATGGCTAGTGGTGATGATGAGACTAGGTTGTGGCATTTACGTTATGGGCACTTAAATATTGGTGGCTTAAAGTTGTTAAGTCAAAAGAAGATGGTCTTTGGATTACGTAAACTTGAGACAATTGGTTTTTGTGAAGGGTGCGTATTTGGAAAACAAAGTAGAATTCCTTTTCCTATAGGAAAAGCTTGGAGGGCATCTAAATGTCTTGAGTTAGTGCATGCGGATTTGTGTGGACCAATGAATACACCATCTCTTGGTGGTAGTCATTATTTTTTGTTGTTTACCGATGATTTTAGCCGCATGAATTGGGTTTACTTCTTGGAAAACAAGTCTGAAGCTTTTGACAGGTTTAAGAAGTTTAAAGCAGCAGTGGAGAAACAAAGTGGTTTTCACATAAAAACTCTACGAACAGATAGAGGTGGTGAATTTGTTTCGACTGATTTCAAAGTTTTTTGTGAAGAAAATGGAATAAGGAGGGAGCTTACTGCACCTTACACGCCACAACAAAATGGCGCTGCGGAAAGGAAGAACCGAATCGTGGTAGAGTTAGCCAGAAGTATTATGCAGACAAAAGATCTTCCAGTGAGTTTTTGGGCTGAAAGTGTTGCAACAGCGATTTATCTTCTCAATTTGTCTCCAACAAAAGCTAAACGTAATCAAACTCCATATGAGGTTTGGACAGGTAGAAGGCCAACAGTAAGTCATTTAAGGATTTTTGGTTGCTTAGCTTATGCTTTAGTTAAAACTCATTCTCAAAAATTTGATGAAAAATCAGAAAAGCATGTTTTGTTGGCTATTGTTCCGAGTCTAAAGCATATAAGCTATATAATCCTATTAGTGGCAAGATAACCATTAGCAAGGATGTTGTATTTAACGAAGAAGCACAATGGATTTGGAGTAGTGAAAATGATGAGCAGCCTAACCCTGTGTTAGAAGAAGATCATGTGTAGAAGAAGATCATGAAGAACCTCAAGATTTCACATGTACTCCAAGTCCATCTAATTCAGGAACTAGCAGCCCGACGACAACAACAAGAATATCATCTCCTTCAAGCTCGTCAAGTGAATCTCCTCCAAGGAAGTTCAAAACTTTACATGAAGTTTATGATTCTTGTACATTTGCCTTGCTTGTTTCAGATCCAATGTATTTTGAAAAAGCCACAAAAGAGAAGGTCTGGTGTAAAGCGATGGAAGAGGAGCTAGTCTCGATTTGAAAAAATGAGACTTGGGATTTGGTTGATTTACCAGAAGGAAAAGAGGCTATTGGACTCAAATGGGTGTTCAGAACCAAGTACCAAGTTGATGGAAGCATCCAAAAACACAAGGCAAGGCTTGTTGTAAAGGGTTATTCTCAATAACAAGGCATTGATTTTCAAGTAATTTTTTCTCCGGTCGCCCGCTTTGAAACGGTTAGAACTCTTTTAGCCTTGGGTGCTCAACTAAGCTGGCCTATTTATCAATTCGATGTTAAATCAGCATTTTTAATGGTGACCTGGAAGAGGAAGTTTATGTCTCGCAACCTGAAGGTTTTGTTGTTAATGGGAAAGAAGATAAAGTTTACAAGTTAAAGAAGGCACTTTATGGCTTAAAGCAAGCACCGAGGGCATGGTATCTAAAAATTAATTCTTACTTTCTTGAGAATGGTTTTGAAAGAAGTACCAGTGAGCCCACTCTTTATGTTAAGAAAAGAGGAAAATCAGATTTTCTAGTAGTGTGTCTATATGTTGATGACATGATTTACATGGGTTCAAGTGAGTCTATTATTGCTGATTTTAAAGACCCCATGATGAAGAATTTTGAAATGTTTGATTTGGGTTTATTGCACTATTTCCTTGGGCTTGAAGTGAAACAAGGAATTGATGGAATATTTGTTTCTCAAAGGAAGTATGCGATAGATCTATTGAAAAAGTTTAATATGTCGGATTGCAATAAGGCTGCCACACCTATGAACATTAATGAGAAGTTAAGGCTGAATGATGGTGCTGAAATGGCAAGTGAAACTTATTTTAGAAGTCTTGTTGGAAGTGTAAATTATTTGTCTCATACAAGACCAGACATAGCCTTTTCTATTGGAGTTGTGTCGAGATTTATGGACAATCCAAGCAGGTTTCACATTGGAGCCGCAAAAAGGATATTGAGGTATGTTGCAAGAACAACAGGTTATGGAATTTGGTACTTGAAAGTGCCAAATTTCAAACTAACAGGCTTCACTGATGGCGATTGGGCCGGAAGTCTCGATGACAGAATAAGTACGTCAGGTTATGTGTTCAACTTAGGATCTGATGCTTTTTCATGGAGTTCAAAGAAGCAAGAGGTTGTCGCTTTATCAACGGCAGAAGCCGAATACATTGCAGCAACTGCATCAGCATGTCAAGTAATTTGGTTAAGGAGACTTGTAGCAGATTTTGGTCAAAAGCAAGATGGTGAGACAAAGATTTTTAGTGACAGTAAATCAGCAATTGCAATGACGAAGAATCTGGTATTTCATGGAAGAACAAAGCATATCGACATTCGTTATCACTATATTCGAAGCGTCGTAGCATCTAAAGAAATTGTTGTGAAGTCTATTGGTACAAGTGAGCAAGTTGCAGATATTTTTACGAAGCCGCTTCCGCAAGCAAAGCATGAGTTTTTTTACATCTAAACTAGGTGTACGTGACTTTGAATCAAGGGGGAGTGTTGAATAATGATGATTCAATGTGGTTGATGAAAAAACATAAGTTATGGTCTTTGAGTTTATTAGCTTTAAATGTTAGTTATTGGTGTTAAAGAATGTTTTTAAGTTTAGCTAAAAACTAGGAATGTTTTAATTTTTCAGTTTCAATTTTAAGTCTATATAAAGGTTGTAAGGTTGAAGTTTCAAATAAGAAGAAGAAAAAAAATCATAATCTTGTTTCTTCATATAATATTTTTGTGTGTGTGTTTTTTAAGAGTTTTTCTTCTAATACTCCTACATACCCACTCTCATTCTTGTACACTAACCCCCTCTTAGCGACCACTGGATGCTAAATTGTGATGATTAAATCCTATGATCTAGATAATAAGGTGTGGCCTTGTTATTTTAAAAGCAACCTTGGCCAGGCCACCACTCTTTGACTCTCCTCTCCATACCATTTCTGCAACATTTTTATTGTGTGCTTGATTGTGTCAAAAAGAGAGAAAAGAGCAAGAAGGTGCGAGCTTAAGCAAACAACTCCTACAAATTTTTGCTAGCAAATCTTAAGGTATAATTCCTTCTAACTTGTTGTTTATGTTATGCTACTTGTTGAATATGAATTTGTATGCGTTTATATACTCCCAGCTTTCTGAAAATCACTTTTATTCACCTAGTCGAGGATGAAGATCTGCTGGTGTATTTATGAGCGCTTTGCGTTCCCCTTGGACAGAATGGAAGGTTTGATTCTGCTTCATATGAGTGCGTCGCGTTGGACCCTACACACCGCGTTCCCCCTTTTGGCAGAAGGGCCGAGGCTTATTTACGTACTTGAAGCATCGAACTTGAATGTTATGTGTAATCAGTGGCGGATCTAGAAAAAATTGTCGCTGGTGGCACCAAAAGTAAAGAACTAACGATAAACTTGAGTTAAGGCAGATGTCTGCAATACATTTGTTCCTTTTTTGATACAACCCTAGACTAATCAACTAGCAAAACAAACACATACTTACCGATTTCATCAATAATGGATTTAAGGATTTCGTTTCCTAAGCGGAACATTATTAGAACCACTTCCACTTGAAGGTTCTCTACTAGGACCACTACCGAATGATAACTACCTTTTTAAGATTGAAGTATTGAACTCTACAGTTGTCACTTAAGACTTTATAAAACATCTAAACACACAATAACACAAACAAAGCAAGCATCACTCAAGTCTCAACTAAGTAAACATTTAGAAATTATAATTAATGATCGGGTCATAATTTACTGTGTTTATTAGATATAAAAGAGTTGTTTTTAGAAGGAAAATGTCGTAGAATGTGCTACTATTGAATAAATTTTGTGCTTGTACAGGTAAAATCCAGTTTAAATTGGCAAAAATAAACAAATTTTCAGAGCCAGACGCAGAGAGGGGCGCAGCCCTGCACCCAGACCAAGTGCTCAGCAGAAGAAATTAATTCACCAAAATACGGATTTTCACAGACAGACGCAGGGGGGGGGGGGGGGGGGGGGGCGCAGGCCTGCGCCTACGGCTGCGCCCAACCCATTAAAATACTTTCCAGCCATTTTTAGGGTTTTTCCAGCTTTTCCTATAAATACAAAGTCAGAGTTTAAAAGAAAGAATCGTTTTTTTGGAGAAGAAAGCTAAGGAAAAGGACCCTGTTTGAGCGAATACAAGTACGAAGAGCACACGAACCAAGCTACGACATTGGCTATGAAGATGGATACACAACTCTGGAGTATTGCACCAACAATGTCCGGCTAGTCTCGCAATAATCATTCTCGGAGGAAGCACAATGCTAAGTGTTTAATTTTACGAACGATTATCTTATGTTTGCATGGTTTTATTATTTATGTTTAGATTGTGAACGAATGATTGTTATTTGTTTGGTTGCGTTTCGTAAGATAGTTCGTTGATATTTTATTATTCGTGCCGAGTTATTTATTTAATTAAGACGAGTAATCAAACGTGTCACGCGCTATGCCCAAGATCACGTAACGATTCTAATAATAATTATAACGATTATGTCTATGTACTCTTCACATCGTTTTATAAATTAAATACAAAGCTAAGTGTGGAATCCGAGAATGGTTATCTTCGTATCATATTTAATCAAACGATTTAATTAAGTTTTCTTTTTACAAATTTTCGTAAGTAATTAGTTTTATAAATCAATTAATCACCTTTTTTTCAAACCAATTAATCTTTTCAAATTATTTGAATTACAACGCTAGTCGCTCGAATACGTGCATTTAACCTCTCGCTCTCTGTGGATACGATCCCTACTTACCCTAGCTTCTAAGGTATTTAGTGGTATTTTTGACGGGTTAACGACACTCGCATCAAATTTTGGCGCCGTTGCCGGGGAGCGGTTGCGCTTAAAGTCACGTATTTTAGTAATTAGTTTTAGTTTAGTTACTTAATTTTTCTAGATTAATTTAGTTTATTTCAAATTATTTGCTTATTTGCTTTAATTTGCTTATTTAGTTTTAATTTATTTATTTATTTTTATTCTAGTCAATTAGATTAAGCTTTAATTATTGCCTTAGTTTTATTAAGAAAAAGGGAATCGTGGCGCAAGCATCGATTCTCACCAAAAAGAGAGTATCTAATTCTGATTCTTCATCTAGTCCTCATAGGTTTATGCACACGCGTTATTCTGGTAGAATTTCACCTTTGAAGTTTGATCCAGAAATAGAAAAAACTGCTAGATCTAATAGGCGAGCCACAACTCAATCGAACGAAATTAAAAATATTGCTCCTAAAGTAAACATGGAAGAAGAAGTAATTAATTCGGAAGACGAGAACGTCGATAACGTTATTGTCGACGTCCAACAAAACCAAAGACCGATGGGAGACCGCAGAACAGTAGAATCCCATTATAGGCCGGGGTGATATCCCTGATCCATCACCCATTCTCTACCCAATTAATGAGAATGAACCTGAAATTAGGCCACAGCTATTTAGCATCTTACCCGTTTTTCGCGGAGCACCAAGCGAAGAACCGTATGAGCACTTAGCTGAATTTACTGCCATATGTAAGGCCAATTTCACGAAGCCTTTAATAGGTTAAATGAATTACTAAGAACATGCCCTCACCATGAAATTCCTAAATGGATGTTAATTAAAACCTTTCTCGATGGGGTTAGTCAAGAAAGTAGGAATATGATCACCGCCGCTTCCGGCGAAACCTTTTTAGCTAAGGAAGATGACGAAGCCTGGGAATTATTAACCCAGTTAAGCAAAGGTTTAAAAGTCCAAGCGGGTTCGGATAGTAGTGTTGGTGTCCAAGTTATGGGCATAGACAACGCATGGAAGAAGGAAGTTAAATCTGATATATCCGAACTAAGCAAAAAGATGGACTTGTTGATGAAGGGAATGGGAAAGGCTACAGTGGCACAGGTCTGTTGTGTTACTTGTGGAGACCCTTCTCATCCAACCGAGAATTGCCCACATACCTTCGCCCACGAAGAGTATGTGAATGAAGCTTTTGGCTTTCGGCAACGAAGAGAACGGGAGAACCCATACTCGGAGACCTACAATCCGGGATGGAGAAAACACCCGAACTTTAGTTGGAGGGATAATCAAGACAATGAGGCTTCCCCGAAGCCAAGATATGAGCAACCTCGTCAAAAAAACCGAGATTTCCAATATGGATCGACCTCAGCTACGAAGGATGATCGGTACTATAAACGTCAAGACCCTAAAGAAGAGCACGATTCACGACCAGTGTCGGGGAATTTGAAAGAGTTTTCGGAGTTTATGGAATTCATGAAACAACAGACCATGGTTCAAGCGAAAACTATGGAGATGCTTGGAAGACAGATGGGACAATTTGCAGAGTCCTTAACTAAACGAGAAGAAGGAAAGCTTCCAAGTAACACCACGGTTAGTCCATCGCACCACCATGGCAAAGAAAAGAAATACGAAGTCAACGAAGTCAATGAAGTTAACAAAGTCACTACCCTTAGGAGTGGAAAGGAAATAGATAATAAAATAGAAATGCCTAAGGAAAGTGAGACAGACGACGAGGTAGAAATTGCTTATGAAGAGGAACCACCTAAATCGGAGTCAAAGGTAGAAACAAAGATTAAGAAAGTAACTTTTAAGGAAGTAGAAGCCAAGAAACCTGTCGAGACTAAAGTTGGGGAAGACAGTTCCAATACTGAAATTGCTCTTTACCCAACGGCCTTAGAATATTCGGCATCATTTCTTATGGTAAGAAAGGACCTAAAAATGAAGAGTTATGGGACATTTTTAATCAAGTTAAAATTAACATCCCCTTAATCAAAGCTATACAACAAGTCCCTTCTTACGCTAAATTCTTAAAAGACCTTTGTACTCAGAAACGGAAATTTAAAATAACTCTTCCAAAGCAAATCAACCTCACTGAACAAGTCAGTGCAGTTATCACTAGCTCACTACCGCCTAAACTAAAAGACCCAGGATCACCCTTGATCCCGGTAACTATCGGCGATATTCAAATTAAAAAGGCACTTCTAGACTTAGGGGCGAGTGTTAATATCTTACCTGGTAATTTATTTGACCAACATGATCTAGGCACCCTACAGACAATATATGTCATCCTACAATTAGCAGATAGGTCCAGCAAAGTACCACGGGGGATGTTATCTGATGTAATTGTCAAGGTTGAAGACTTCTATTATCCAGTAGATTTCTTAGTGTTGGACTCAGACAGTGCTTACAAAGAAAGCCAACCGGCAATCATCCTAGGACGTCCCTTCTTAGCCACAATCAATGCTCAGATGAATTGCAGGACAGGTGCCTTAGACATAGCATTCGGAAACCGCAAACTCCGACTCAATGTCTTTAACAATGTACCTAATGCACCATTGGATTCAGAGTGCTACATGATCGATTTGGTTGATGACATAGTACAACAACTATTATCAACAATAACATGTAAAGATCCAGTGGAGCTGCTTCTGTACTATAATGAGCATAAGTTAGACAATATGCCTGAAGCTAAGGAGTTCGAATTTGAACGTGTTCAGTCAGTGGATTCTACTCAACCACCATGTACACATAAGATCGAGAAACTTCCTACCGATCTTCCACCATCAGCAAAACCATCTCTGGAGCAATCACTCAAGTTAGAGTTGAAACCACTTCCATCTCATTTCAAATATGCTTTTCTTGGCCCTGAGAGTACATTGCCCGTAATCATTGCAACAGATCTTACTGCTGCACAAGAAAAGGCCTTATTAGAAGTTTTATCGAGATATAAGGAAGCGATAGGCTGGACTATAGCAGACCTTAAGGGGATTAGCCCAACACTGTGTATGCACAGAATCATAATTGATCCAACAGCTAAGCCGAGCAGAGATGCTCAGAGAAGGCTAAATCCCAACCTTAGAGAGGTAGTGAAGAAGGAAGTATTAAAATGGCTAGATGCTGGAATTATCTATTCGATATCAGATAGCCAATGGGTTAGTCCCACACAGACGGTTCGTAAGAAATCTGGAATCACTGTAGTCGATACTCCTGAAGGAGAAAAGATTGCAACTCGCCCTGTAACGGGGTGGAGAGTATGTATCGACTACAGAAAACTGAATGCTGCAACCTCTAAGGAACATTTCCCCTTGCCATTCATTGACCAAATAGTAGAGAAATTAGCAGGACAAAAATTCTATTGTTTCTTAGATGGCTATTCGGGGTATAATCAAATCCCGATACACCCAGAAGATCAAGATAAGACGACCTTTACTTGTCCGTATGGCACATTCGCCTAACGAAGAATGCCATTTGGATTATGTAACGCTCCGGCCACATTCCAGCGATGTATGATGGCTATATTTTCAGACATGGTCGGAGGGTCTCTTGAAATCTTCATGGACGACTTTTCTATATTTGATAAGTCATTCGAAGGGTGCCTCTCTCATTTAGAAAAAGTTCTCAAGCGGTGTACCGAAACCAATTTGGTATTAAGATGGGAGAAGAGTCATTTCATGGTTAAAGAGGGAGTAGTCTTAGGACATATAGTTTCTGAAAGGGGAATGGAGGTTGATCGAGCTAAAATACAAATAATTTCCTCGTTACCACCGCCTACTAATTAAGGGGATTCGTTCTTTCTTAGGACATGCAGGATTTTATAGAAGGTTTATAAAATATTTTAGTGCCATAACCAAACCTCTATGTAACCTTCTCCTTAAGGACGCACCTTTCAACTTTGATAAAGAATGTATAGAGGCATTTGATACATTAAAAGTGAAGCTCACGGAGGCACCAATTCTGCAATCACCTGATTGGTCTCAATCCTTTGAGATCATGTGCGACGCAAGTGATCACGCAGTAGGTGCCGTCCTTGGTCAAATAGTGGATAAAAAGCCTGTGGTAATATACTATGCAAGCAAAACATTCTCTGAAGCTCAAATTAATTACACAACAACTGAAAAAGAATTGCTTGCCGTAGTGTATGCGCTAGATAAGTTTAGATCTTATGTCTGGAGAGCTAAGGTCATTGTGTATTCCAATCACAGTGCCTTACGACACCTCTTGGCTAAGAAAGATGCTAAACCACGGCTAATTCGTTGGATACTCTATTACAAGAGTTTGATTTAGAAAATAGAGATAAAAAGGGCTCAGAAAATGTAGTAGCAGACCATTCCATCGAGATTGCCAGCAATCACCACTGATATGCTGGATTCCATTCGGGACAACTTCCCAGATGAACAATTACTGTTCATCGCAAAAGTGCATTGGTTTGCGAATTTAGTGAACTATTTTGTCACAGGGAAAATCCCAGGCCACTTGAACTCACATCAATGGAAATATTTCTTCTCCCAAACTAAACAATACATTTGGGAGGAGCCGGATTTATTCAAAATAGGAGTAGATCAAATTATCCGACGATGTGTTCCAGACAATGAGCATTATGACATTCTAAATCACTGTCACTCGTATGCATGTGGAGGTCACTTTAGTGCTAAAAAGACAGGCCATCGAATTTTACAAAGTGGATTCTTTTGGCCAACTATCTTTAAGGACTCCTATGAGTTTGTTAAGTCATGCCTACGACGCCAGCAAATAGGAGGAATTTCAAAGCGAGACCAAATGCCTATGACACCAATTCTTATTGTAGAAATTTTCGATGTGTGGGGCATAGACTTCATGGGACCCTTCCCTAAGTCGTATGGTTTTGAATATATCATAGTGGCAGTTGATTACGTCTCTATGTGGGTAGAAGCCGAAGCCACAAGAACAAATGACCATAAAGTAGTAAGCCTATTTGTTAAAAGAAATATATTTTCTCGTCATGGAATTCCTAGAGCTATAATCAGTGATGGGGGTTCTCATTTCAAGAATATGTACTTTAGCAAACTACTTAAGCATTATGGAGTCACCCATAAGATCGCAACACCATATCACCCACAAACTAGTGGACAGGTAGAAGTGTCTAATAGGGAAGTTAAGCATATACTAGAGAAAACAGTACGACCCGATAGGAAAGACTGGTCAACACGATTAGATGACGCACTTTGGGCATATCGTACGACGTTTAAAACTCCTATTAGCATGTCTCCCTATAAGTTAGTATATGGGAAATTATGTCATCTTCCGGTTGAGCTAGAACATAGAGCCTTATGGGCAATTAAAAATGCAAATCTCAATTTCACAGCTGCCGGTGTAAATCGAAAACACCAACTGAACGAATTAGAAAAAATACGTAAGGAAGCTTATGAAAGCGCTAAAATATATAAAGAAAAGACAAAAGCCTTCCACGACCGACTAATTAAACGAAAGGTGTTTAACAAAGGTGACAAAGTGTGGTTATTCAATGCACGTCTGCGGCTCTTCCCAGGAAAACTAAAAAGTAAGTGGTCAGGCCCATATACAGTTACTAACGTCTACCCGCACGGTGCAGTCGAAATAATAGACCAAAAAGGCGGTGAACCGTTTAAAGTGAACGGACATCGATTAAAATTATTTGTACAATGGGCTGATAATGAAATTATATCATCTGAGACAATGGTCTTGGAAGATATCACTTAAATATTAAGAGTTCCAAAATGTCTGGCTGAAGACATTAAACTTAGCGCTTTTTGGAAGGCAATCCAGTGAACTTTGTAGGTGTGTTCCATAGAAACCCTCACGAGTCTATAACTCGTCCACTAGGGCTACCGAGGGGTTTAAAGGCTTGTTGCATGTGCTAAGTGCAATCGTTTTCACCACGAAAGTGTGTTTTTACTTTTAGATATTAGAATAGATTTTAATATGCCTTAGTTAGTTACTCCCGTAAAACACTTAGCTAAATAATATTTCATCCTATAATAAACTGTTACATGTCGCATCGAACTAAGTTGGGGAAAACCTATCCATCAAGCGGATGCAAATCCAAAGCCGAATAATGACGAAAACATGGAAAAATCAAGGACGAAAATCAGTGCATTGTACGTAAATTCGTTAGCTTTTGTGGGGGATCAAACACTACAATCAGCACACACAAAAATCACCTGGCAGCAGGGCAGCGCACCGGCCAGCGCAGGCCTGTGCCCCGCGCTGCGCCCCAAGCGCACCGGACGGCGCAGGGGTGCGCCTGCGCCCCGGTGAACATCTACGGTTTTTAACTCTTTTTCACTCCATTTCTCTCATTTTCTCTCCAAAACTCCGAATTTTGGCCTTCTTTTTGCTCTCAAATCTTCAACGAAAGCGAAATCTTTTCCAGATTACTCATCTCCTTCCTCATATTCCTCAATGTAAGTCAATATTCCTCCATTATTCTTCTCTTCAAGCAAGAAATGCTACTTTATTTTATACTAAGTTTCTGCCCTAATTCCAAATTCTTGAAGATGAACATGTTTTAGATGCTTACTATGTCATTAGTTGCGTGAAAATTCCTAGAATATGAATATTTCATGATTTTATCATTAATTTCTAAATATTGATTCTGAAGAAATTTTCACTGTGATGTGTTTATGAATTCTATATTAGTGATATTTTCCAGATTAGGTGCACAAACTCTATGCTAAAATTAGTATGACCATGTCATTCCATCACATTTTCATGATTCGTGCCTTCAATCGTTCTAATTGTCGCTCATAATCATGTACTTCACGACTTGTAAAGAATCTTGCCATGCTACATGCCCCTCCTTTTTTCATGCATACGAGACAAATCCAAGGAGAATGGTCATTACGTTGTTATTGTTTGCATACATTACTCTCCGCGGAATCCTTCACACTTGACATTTCGGTTATGATTATCTCACCGGTTTCTTCGGACTCCATCGAGATTTGCATAATTATGTGCCATCATGTGAATTTCCTCGTGCTAAATCAGTTTTTGCTATATATGCATAGATGTCACAACAATTTTCAGGGAGTTCTCGTCGACGCGTCACCCACACCCCACGTATGCGCGTGCACATGCCCATTCCAATTAAGATAGAGTACCCTTCACCTCCACCATCACCATCGGTCTCAGAACCACCCACTCACTTTTACATCGAGAAGACATTGAAAGAATCTGATTTTAAAAACTTCGGAATTATAGAGAGTTTTGATCGAATAAGGTGGTCGGGTGCATTACGAATTGAGACGTCTTATCTTCACGAGTCGGAGATTCATGAGTGGATGAGATCTCTCATTCGTGGAGAGGGTGACGTGGAGCATGACTTTGAACTTCGGGGGCGTATTAATGGGAAGGAAGTAATAGTTTCTAGGATGGAGTTATGTGACTATTTTGACTTCGATACTGAGATACCTGTAGCAAGAGAATTTTGGACCGAACAAGATTTGTCAAGTGGTGTATTACGGCATTCTGAGGGATGGGCTAAGAAATTGACGGAGGTGTTCAACCTCACTATTGAGCAGGCACGAGTTTACTCTAAATATTACCGAGGTGATCTACGGCCATGGGCAAAGGTGCTTTGGAAAATTATTGTTTTCAACATCTTACCACGATCTTCTAACACCGCCGCTGTTCGGACACGAGAGGTGATACTCATTCACGCATTGATCACTAGTAAACCCGCCATCTCTCTCGCATATATAATGATGCAAACCATATGGGAAACTACTTTCTCAAAAACACAGATGGAAATCCCCTATGGTCGTATGCTAAGTGAGTTGTTTATTAACATGGGATCATTTCTGAGGGAGCAAGCCCACGTTTGTTAGGGCCAAATGATGTGTGGTTCACTAGACATACCATGGCTGGATTAATGTTTGAACAAGTTTCGGGCACTTTTCTGATTCGGGACCCAGCTCATGGCACAGTTTCCATAATCCCTACAGCTCGTTCTTTCTATGTGTATGAGAAAACTCTGGAGAAGGGGAAAGCAAGGCTTGTCGAGGAGCATAACGATGAGGGAGGACCATCACATTCACAACCTTCAGCAAATGATGTTTTGAAGGCATGACTTAGGCGATCAAAGACGCGGTCGAGGGACTGCTTGCGGCGAACAAAGCAGTTCTTATGGAGGTTGACAAGCTCAAGCATGACTTCAACGTCCACGAGATTTCGGTGGGAGCTCACTCCCGCTGGCTCTCTAGCCTCCACTCTAGGGTGGAAGAGCTTGAGCGGGTTGTCGGCCGCCGAAGTTCCCATACCACCTCCGCCCGTACCTCGCACATGACTTCCCCTGACGAGTATTGAAAGAAGTTGTTCCATGTGATCTCCACTAACAAACAATGATTCTTGATACTTAAACAATTACTTTTGGGTTGTGTAATTGGCCGTTGGCCGTAAACAATTGAGTGATCGGTGTTTATGTTGGCACCGAAGAATGTAGGACATCGTAACATTTTCATGCCATGACTAGTAGGACTATTACTTGCACTAAATTTGTCATCCACATATCGCTCGTTTCATTGACCGATTTTTAAGCTCTCTTAGTGTCAAGGACGACACAATCTTCTAAGTTGGGGAAGGGGAAACACATAAATGTGTTAATAGTTTAGGAAAATGCTTGTAAACCATAAGTTTTTATTGAAAAAACGTAAATTATCAAGCCAAGCATGCACCCAACCAACTGAAAAAACGAAAATTTTTTGAGACGAACGGGCCCCCCAAGGGTGCGCCTGCCCGTTTTTACCCCATTTTAAATAGAAAATTTTTTATAAAACCCTACAAGGAGCACCCTTGCGCCCCCCTTATGGTTTCTTCATCCTCTTCACATATTTTCACACTAAAAACCCATTTTTGCCTACAAAAATCACTAGAAATCAAGGTAGATCTTCACATTACACAAGATTTGGCAAAACACTTGAGTTTTCAACTCAAGTTGGGGAAGAAGGAATCAAGCTAGGAACTCGTTCACTACAAGTTAGATTTCACTCCTCCTCCATCTTCATCAAAAGCAAGGTATGAACTTTCCACCATTTTAAGAATAACTAAGCTTTAATGGAGTTTTGAGGTTGATTTTGACTTTTAGATTGACTTTTTGCATGGCCAATTAAACAAGATAAACTTAGTGCTTTTATGATGCAAAGTAGAGTATTAAGTGAAATCATGGTTACAATTAAGAAAAAAGACATGTTAGTCAATTTCCGAAAAGTTCGTTGCTATTTTGTGCAATTTGCTTAAATTGTTAAATGTGACAATGCGTTTAGCTTAATATGAATAAGTTATGCATCTTTATGTTACATATGATGTGATTATTGCACAAATTATAAGTTATGATTCCTTATTTTGAAATTAGAACGACTTGAGAATTTTATAATTATATATATACTTAAGTCATCGTAATTGCAGATGTCTCGCCGAACAAGACAACGTGTGGGAGAAGGCGCCAGTTCCTCTACCCAACCGAGGGTAGAATGGAACCCAGACTTCTATCTATCACAGCACCCGGCCAACATACGACGACAATTATTCATGACGAAGAAATTCTCGGGAGAGTGAAGAAAGATGAATTTGAGAACTATGGGGTAGTAAGGTGTTTTAACCGTTTAGGATGGGAGGCGGTATTGGACTTGGGAGGGGAGCATATCTATCATGACGAGGTTGCGGAATGGATGTCCACATTAAGGAGAGAGGAAGGACGATTTAGAGGCGATTTCACATTGATAGGGCGTGTAAATGGACATGAGTTCCCGATGAATGCACAAGCCTTGAGAGAAATTTTTGGAGTTGATATCGAAGTTGGAGCAGACGAGG
Source organism: Centrapalus pauciflorus (assembly GCA_020465985.1). NCBI lineage: Eukaryota > Viridiplantae > Streptophyta > Magnoliopsida > Asterales > Asteraceae > Centrapalus > Centrapalus pauciflorus. Next base: position 8,648 of record JAANYP010001621.1, on the reverse strand, counting down.
CCACGGGTTTTCAACTATGAGTATAAGACGGATGCGCAGTTAGCCTTTACAGATAGAACATGGGAGGGCGAATGGACTACACAGTTGGCGGAAATATTAAGAATTGACTACAATTCCGCGGCAGGATACACAGCATACGCCAGGCGTGATCTCAGCCCCATGGCGAAAGTGTTGCACAAGATCGTTACCAACAATGTGCTTCCGAGAGACAGTGATTTGACGAAGATTCGGCACAAGGAGGTAACCATTCTTTGCGCGTTGATGACAGGAGAGCCGAGCCTCTCCTTTGCTTGGATTGTAATGAACGACCTTTGGTCGATGTATGACACAAGGGAGAGGAAGATAATTCCTCACGGATGGGTTATATCAGAGTTTTTGAGGGCTCAAGCAGCGATTTCTCCCATCTCTGTTCCAAGGGGAGTCTCCGGCATCGTCATCACAGCAGCTATGATACAAAGCATCACCTAACGCCAAACAGATCAAGGGTTTAAAATCTTCGACTCAGACACGGGGAAGACGCACCGAGAGCCGTATGATGTAGAAGAAGCAGAAGCGTATCACCAGCATCATGCAGAGAGAGTACATGCAGCGGGGGGAGACAATGATATGTATCAGGTGATTGCACGGTTAGACGCAATGAACCTGCGTTTGGGTAGCTTCCAAGAGGATGTAGTTGGGAGGATGGATGAGTTCCAGCACGAGTTGGAAACCCAGACGAGCCGCATTGATGAGATTTACACAGGTGTACGCGCGTCGGCATTTCAGAATGCCTTCTACAACCAGCAGCACTAGGCATACACTGACGTGGTGAGAGACCATATGAATTATAACGTCGGGTTGCCACACCAACAATAGTGTCACACCCCGTTACCCTGGTTGGCAACGAAGAGTGACGTCGCGGAAGCGTAACCATTATCATAACGAACGACCACTATATGGACGTTTTCAAAAATACATTGATTTAACTTCAAATATAAATATTGCTTTACATAACCAAAATACAGCGAAATAGTTCTTAAAATACCAAGATTTAAATACACGATATAGTTTATCCGGAAAGATGCATGTAAATCTCCGAGTTTGAAAATGATGCGACTCCAAAATGTACGGAAGCCTTGGAATACTTCCGAGGAATGTGCATGTCTTAAACACCTGAAAATACATGCTAAAATACGTCAACAAATTGTTGGTGAGCTCATAGGTTTACGCGAAAAGACCAGTTGTATGGACATTATCAGATGAGTTGAATTTATAGAATAAATTCCGTGTATGTATTACATAAACCATCATGCAACCGAAGCTTAATTAAAATGAGTTTGCCCTGTGCAGTATTCCCATACGTAATACCGTGTGTTGAATATATATGCACTCGCTGTTAGCCGACCCGAACTAACCCGAATGGGGGACACGACTCCCAATAGATCTATCCACAATATATTCGCGCTTGCAAATAAATGCAATTAACGGTTCATGATTTGAGGGCTGATGGATCCAAACATGTAATACATATAAGAAATAAACAGTTTTGATGTCCATATGAAAACAGTGCATGTATTTCCACCCCAATAGATATTGAAAATAGGGGCTATGAGAACTCACCGAGATTGCGATAGCAAAAACGAGCGTAAAAAACTATTTAGCGTAATTGGATGGATGATGCGTCGAGTCAGTTTAATCGAGCCCTAAAGGATAATAAGGACTTAATATCTCTAATATATGATGATATATATATTTATAGATTTTTATGTCTTAAATCACTCAACATTACAAGTTTATAAATAAAACCCGCTTAAAACGTCAAGTTTATATATATATATATATATATATATATATATATATATATATATATATATATATATATATATATATATATATATATATATATATATATATATATATATATATAATTTTCCAGCTTTTTCGGAGGTTTTTCGGCCTACTTTGAGGCTGTTTTTGACCAAGCTCCACAATGTTTCAGACTTTGGTTTTCTAGGACATTAAACTACTATATACAAAGGATTTTTAGAATCAAGAACGGCCATTTTTCGATATGTTTAGGTTGGTGAAAAAGCTCGTTGAAAACCCTATGTTGGCCATTTTTTAGCTATCAAACTTTCGGTTTCCCAAATAATTTCTGGAGGTCCTAAACTCCAAAATAAATTATGAAAACTTCCAGATCTATAGTTAAGACATAGATCTATCTTTTGAGACAAGAATCAACTCATTTTGTTATGTTATGAATTAGTTATAATTTTTCAAAGTCGACACAACTTTTCTGCCGAAATTCCGTAGTTCATAAACTTGAAATAATTAGTGATTCTTGTTGTTTATTCAAAGGCTACTTGTATAAAAGTTATAAAACACATATATATCACTTGTTTTCATAATATTTACACTTACATAATGTGTTTATATATTTATAAACACATTTGAAGGAAACAACTTAAAAACAAAACTAGTGATTTATAAACTTGAGTTTTTATGAAACTTGTTGTTGTTGGTGACTATATATATTATGCAAGACTTATATAAACATAAATATAAGATGAAATAAGTTAGTATTTACTTAATTTGATGTTTTATAAGAATGCAAATGAGAAGAAGTTGAAACTCTTGCAAAAGTTGCACCAAGAACACTTCAAAATATGAAGAACACTTGAAATACTTCAAGAACACCAAAAATTGAAGGTTTTTGGCTTTGGGAGGGCTTATGGCTGGTTTTTGAAGAGAGAATAGAAGGGTTTTGGTGTGATTAAAATGAATGGAAATGTTCTCTATTTATAGGGAAAATTGGATCTTGAAAAGATGGTGAAATGATGAAGAATAATGCAAAATCTTGGATGAATTGAAATAAAGAGGATTTGATTTTGATATGTTGAGTAAAATAAGTTATTTCAAGGTCTTTTTGTCCTTCCTATTGGCTGGCCTAAGGGAGGTATTTTTGGTGTATTTTCATTTATTTTTTGTATAAAAGTATTTAAAAATGTATTCTTGTATTTCCCTTTTCTTGTAAATTCATAAGTAGTTTTGGATGCATTGTTTTAATCAATTGTTTTAGTCTTGCATAATTAATGTTAAGTAATTGTATTAGTGTATGATTAGTGTCACTAATCATAATTTAATTATGTACTTAGTTGCATTAATCCATCATATCGTAAATCGATCGGATTAAGTGATTTACCGATTCATCGTACCGATGAATTTGATTCTAATTGAGTTGAATTTCTTCATGAACCTTGTTAATCACTTTGATTAATTGCTAATCAACAATGATTAGGTTATAAATGGCTAGTAAATACTGATTAGGTCATAGTTGCTAACCTGGTTTAGTGCCGGATGTTACAATCTCCCCTTGTTAAGGGAATTTCGTCCCAAATTTTTTTTTTTCTTGTTTTCTCAGGGGTCTTGTTACTTAAGAATAGGTGAGGGTATCTTTGCTTAAACTGGTCTTTGCATGCCTAAGTGAATTCTGGTCCATGTCTAGAATTCCATCTTACCTTCAGGATAGGTATACGACTGTGCTTCAATCCTTTGACCTTACGGTCCATGATTTCTACCGACTCTTTGATGAAGCAAAGTTTATCAGTCTTATCTAACAAACACTTCTTCAGATTCGATACGTGGAAGATATTGCGCACGCTGCTAAGCTCTGGTGGTAGCTCTAAACGATAAGCTACTAGTCCAATTCTCTTTAAGACTTTGAATTATCCAATGTAACGAGGATTCAGATTCCCTTGTTTCCCAAATCGTATCACGCCCTTCCATGGCGAGACTTTCATCAGTACCCTTTCTCCTAATTGGAACTCAAGGGATTTTCTCCTTACGTCTACATAGCTTTTCTGACGATCGTGGACAACTTTTAGTCGTACTATCTTTTTGGTGGTCTCAAGTATGATTTCTGGGCCAATGACTTGACTATCCCTGACTTTGGCCCAGCCAAGGGGCGATCAACATTTTTGTTCGTACAGTGCCTCAAACAGAGCAGCTTTAATGCTCAAGTGATAGCTATTGTTGTACGATAATTCCACTAAGGCAATTGAGTATCCCAACACTTCCCAAAATCCATTACACAGGCTCTTAACATAATTTCTAGGGATTGAATCGTTCTTTCATTCTGACCATCGGTCTGAGGGTGATATGTGGTACTCATGTCCAAGTTGTACCCAAAGCTTGCTGTAATCGATTGCCAAAAATCTAGATGTAAATCTGCTATCCGTATCCGAAATGATTGAAATAGGCACTCTGTATCTGGAGACGACTTCCTTGAGGTACTATTCATCCTGTTGTTCTCCTTGATTGGTAGGAATGCGTGGATTTTGTTAGGTGGTCGACTATTACCCAAATGGTTTCTGATGTTTTATCTTAACTTTGGAGTATGTTAGGAATTTGTTGACATATGTGGCAACGCCAGCCTTCATGATAGGCCACCAGTATAGCTCCTTGAGGTCATGATACATATTATCGGATCTCGGGTGGACGGCATATCTTGATTTTTGTCCGTCATCTATAATTGGCTTTCTTACACCACCAAAACAGGGTAACCAGACTCTATTCATGAAGTATCGATTTTCATTAGCCCTTATCCCAAACTATTTATCCATTCCGTGCAGGGCTTCATTTTTCATATTTTCCTCCTTAACAACTTCTACTTGTGCATCATGAACTAAGGGAGGAAGGTTTGGTTGAATGGTTATAACTAGGGCTTTTACTCTTAACGGCTTACCTCGTTCCTTTCGGCTCTGAGCGTCTGCAACCACATCAGTTTTCCTCAGGTGATAACGATTTTTCATAGTTGCAATCACTTATTAGCTTCATCCAACGACACTACTTCATATCCGACTCTTTCTGGTTCAAGATGTGTTGGAGGCCCTTATGGTCTGTGAGTGTAGTACACTTGTTACCGTACGACTAATGTCTCTAAGTCATAAAGATAAACTGCTCCAGGATCTAGATCATGCGTTATGTAATTTACCTAGTGGACCCTAAGTATTTATAAAGTATACGCTATGACTCTATCTTTCTATATCAACCCATTGTGTGAAGCGTCACAGTAATCTACAAATTTCTTGTTTCTCTTGGATAAAATAAGCGCGCTGCACAGATTGTGCTTTAATAACTGATATAATGTCTCCTGATCCTCGCCCCAATCATACTTAATGTCTTTTCTGGTCAATTTTGTTAGAGCTTCGGTGATCTTTAAGAAATTTTTGATAATTGCCTATAATAAGTGGCAAGTCTTAAGACTGTCGTATCTCTATGGGGGTTCTAAGAGTTGACCAATTCCTGATAACCTCGATCTTTGTGGGGTCGACTTTGATTCCTTTACTATTGTTCATGTGACCGAGGGATGTCACATCTCCTAACGAAAAGTCAAATTTTAAAAGCTTAGCATATAGTTGTTCTTTCTACGATAATTCTAGAATCAGTCTTAAATGTTGCTCGTGCTCCTTCTCGTTTCGTAAGTAGGTTAAGATGTCATTTATGAAGACAATTACGAATTTGTCTAAATATGGTTTGCACACCCGGTTTATGAGGTCCATGAGTACTGTTGGGGTACTGGTTAATCCAAACGACATTAATAGTAACTTATGATGATCGTAACTAAATCTGAAGGCTGTCTTTGGAATATCTTTCTTGCGAACTCTAACCTGATGATAACTAGACCTTAGATCGATCTTCGAATAGAAGATTAATTTTTGGAGTTTGATCAAACAAGTCATCGATCCTTGGGAGTGGATATTAGTTCTCTATGATTAGCCTATTTAGCTTCCAGTAATCGATGCACAATCTGAAGGTTCTATCATTCTTCTTTACGAACAAAGCTGGAGCTTCCCAAAGCGAGGAACTCGGTTTGATAAACCTTTTATCTAAGAGTTCCTACGGTTGGTTGGACGATTCTTACAATATTGATGGGGCTAATCGGCCTGGTGCTCGAGCCACTGGTGCAACTGTTGATACTAGGCCGATTTTTTTGAATTTGACTTGTCTCGATGTTGGGAGTTCAGGTATGTGTTCTGGAAAAACTTTGGGGTAACAATAAATAATAAGAATATTTTCGAGCCACTTTTCCTTTGGCTCCCTCTCTGTCAACACTTTAGGGCCCTAATGCTAGGGATGAAGCTTACTTTGGTATTTCTTGTTTTGCCTTGGACAGTAAGGACCTTCTTATTGGCTAAAGGTAAATGAACTGTCTTCTTGTTGCACACTATTTGATTTTTTTTTTATAGTCAATCCATGCCTATGACCATGTCAAAACTTCCCAGTTTGACGGGCATCAAGTCTATTTCAAAGAGTTGGCCTACTAATTCTAAGGAGCATCCTCGACTTATATTATTCGTCTTATGCGTTTTACTGTCATCAACTTCAATAGCATAAGTGACACTTAATGGTGTAAGAATGGAATTTATCTGTTTACTGAACTTAGTGGATATAAAGCTCCTATCAGCACCGGTATCAAATAGTAGAAATTCATATGTGGTATCTAATGGGGTAAGAGGATAAGTCTATGGGTTTGAAATTTCTTAGGCAGATTGTCGTACTACATATCCTCATGCTCCTAGTTATAGATAAAACTTAGTTTTTCATTAAAATGCTGGAAATCTAATCTTTGTACATGATATGGTTGGAATTTCTGATAAATTCTTAAGCCTTACACACCATAAGATGTATCAGCTAGTAAAGCCTAGAGAAATACTATAAAAGGGTACTAAGTATGAGATGCCTCCGGGGTTTCCTCGTACTCCAGAGCGTTAAGTCGTTGGGTTAGTTCTGCACTGCGGGCTTTAGGCGCTGTCACAATTCGTTGATTCCATCTTGTTGAATCGCCTGGGTATTCTGGTTGGCCCAAGGTTTATTGGTGGTTTGTATTGCCTCCTGCTTAATCATTGCAAAGATCTCACCGACCTCTTGGTGGATTTTGTCGAAATTGGAGGTCGTGTCTGGCGGCCCTTGCCACCAATAGAGACACCGTTTGTTACGTAGGTTTCTGGGTAAGTGTCGGCACTTGAGAGGAAGATGGTGTTCCGACTTCAAACTGGCCTTGGATCCCTTCCTCGTTTCTCCACTCTTGGAGTGTGTGAGGCATCCATCCCCACTTTCTTATGTTTGCCCTGTTACTACTGCGGCAGGCTTGGCTGATGGGCAGTTACCGGGATAGACTCCCGTTGTGCAAGTCACACCCTTTCCCTAAGGGTGAATTTCTTCAATGGTCCATTGGGATGGTTTCTGAATAGGGTGTAGGGTGAAATATGTGGTGGTGATGGTGGAGCAATTTGTGTTGCAGGGCCACAGTTGCCCTCCTTGTGCTTTGACGGGTCCATTACATCGTCATTGATTTGGTCTGGGTGGGTTCCCGATCCAAAGTACACCTCGGTGTCACCTTGGCTTCCTTGTTCCATCGGTGAGAATTCATCCTCTGAGTCAAAGAGGATAATAATCGTATTGTTCGACATGTTATTGTCATCAGGGTCCATATATATGTTCACAGTTCTTGAAGAAAGTTTAGTTTTTGTAACAGTTATAGTCTAGGTACCAATGCAACCTAGTTCACTATAACTATGGCTTTGATACCAATCTGTCACACCCCGTTACCCTGGTTGGCAACGAAGAGTGACGTCGCGGAAGCGTAACCATAATCATAACGAACGACCACTATATGGACGTTTTCAAAAATACATTGATTTAACTTCAAATATAAATATTGTTTTACATAACCAAAATATAGCGAAGTAGTTCTTAAAATACCAAGATTTAAATACACGATTTAGTTTATCCGGAAAGATGCATGTAAATCTCCGAGTTTGAAAATGATGCGACTCCAAAATGTACGGAAGCCTTGGAATACTTCCGAGGAATGTGCATGTCTTAAACACCTGAAAATACATGCTAAAATACGTCAACAAATTGTTGGTGAGCTCATAGGTTTACGCGAAAAGACAAGTTGTATGGACATTATCAGATGAGTTGAATTTATAAAATCATAAATTCCGTGTATGTATTACATAAACCATCATGCAACCGAAACTTAATTAAAATGAGTTTGTCCTGTGCAGTATTCCCATACGTAATACCGTGTGTTGAATATATATGCACTCGCTGTAAGCCGACCCGAATTAACCTGAATGGGGGACATGACTCCCAATAGATCTATCCACAATATATTCGCGCTTGCAAATAAATGCAATTAACGGTTCATGATTTGAGGGCTGATGGATCCAAACATGTAATACATATAAGAAATAAACAGTTTTGATGTCCATATGAAAACAGTGCATGTATTTCCACCCCAATAGATAGTGAAAATAGGAGCTATGAGAACTCACCGAGATTGCGATGACAAAAACGAGCGTAAAAAGCTATTTAGCGTAAATGGATGGATGATGTATCGAGTCAGTTTAATCGAGCCCTAAAGGATAATAAGGACTTAAGATCTCTAATATATGATGATATATATATTTATAGATTTTTATGTCTTAAATCACCCAACATTACAAGTTTATAAATAAAACTCGCTTAAAACGTCAAGTTTATATATATATATATATATATATATATATATATATATATATATATATATATATATATATATATATATATATATATATATATATATATATATATATATATCTATCTATATATATATATATATA
>JAANYP010001620.1:0-62549 GCA_020465985.1 Centrapalus pauciflorus | reverse complement strand
GTCGACGGGAGCAAGAAGAAAGAAGAAGATGGAAAATATCTTGTAAGTGAAGACATTGACTGTTGACCGCCCCTTTTAAATGTCGTGCGGGTCGGGTACCGGGTCAAGGATCCGCGCTTAAACAAGAATATGGGCCACCGGTTTTGGACTCAACAATCACACGCAAAATTAAAATAAAATGGGCCTGAAATTAATCAAAACAAAATTAAAAATTTTGGCCCAATTTTTATTGCATCTTTTTGAGGTTTTCTTTGAAACAACAACATGAAATATTTTTGGTATTTTCTTGGATCATTTAATTTAAGATAAAAATAAGCTAAAATAAACTAAAATGTTTTTGGCTTTTTGATAAATTTGAACAATTAAAATCTTTTTGTGATTTTCTGACCTATTAAATTAAACCTTAAAATTAAAAATTAAGACCAATTCTAAAATTTAAAATTTAACTATAAAAGAAATAAAGAGACACACAAAATTATAAACTTTAAAAATCCTAACTCTACTCCCCCTCAAATGAATACCGATCCTTTTTCCTTTTCTTTTTGAGATTTTAAACGCGACAACCCTTTTTAGGCCTTACAAATATAGACAAACCTGGATATTGTTTGCATCCCACTCCGTGATGAACAATTCACACAGCAATTTATCAGGATCATTAATAATTAAAAATATATGCAGATAAGGAAATATTGAGTTTCAATCTTGTGAAATAATCCTTAAATTTAAATAACAGATATTTTCTAAAATAAAGGAATCTCAATCATGATAGATTGAAATAGAATTTTTTAAGACAATATCTGATATTTAATTTGAAGGTGGATTCAACATGCCGATATGGGATACCAAAAACTGAAAACGAGGTTCGTCTAAAGCTTTAGTAAATATATCCGCAAGTTGATATTCCGTGCCAACAAAATACAACTCAATGGTTCCCTTTTCCACGTGATCTTTAATAAAATGATACCTGATATCTATGTGTTTTGTTCGAGAGTGCTGCACGGGATTGCAAGAGATGGCAATTGCACTTCGAGAATCACAGTAAATAGGGATATTGGTGAGTGAGAACCCATAATCGCATAATTGTGTTCTCATCCGCAGCACTTGAGAGCAACAGCTTGCAGCTGCTACATACTCAGCCTCAGCTGTAGATGTGGATACACAATTTTGCTTTTTGGAAGACCAACTCACCGGTCTATCTCCTAAAAACTGTATTCCTCCCGACGTGCTTTTTCTGTCCACTCTACAACCTGCAAAATCAGCATCTGAAAACGCGGTAACATCGAAATCGGTTCCCTTTGGATACCATAGACCAAGTTCGAGTGTACCCTTAAGATAACGAAAAATGCGTTTTACCGCAGTTAGGTGTGATTCTTTTGGGTCGGCCTGAAATCTAGCACAAAGACATGCTGAAAACACTAGCCTGCTGGCAGTCAAGTATAGTAAGGATCCTATCATCCCTCTGTAAGTTGTATTATCGACACTTTTCCCGGAAGGATCGGTGTCTAACTTACAGTTGGAGGCCATGGGAGTTGCAATACTCGTGCAAGAGTCTAACTTATACTTCTTGAGAATGTCAAGAGTATATTTCGACTGGTTCACAAAAATCCCATCCTCAAGTTGTTTGACTTGTAATCCGAGGAAAAAGTTCATTTCCCCCATCATACTCATCTCAAACCGGGACTCCATTAGGGCTGAAAAATCCTTACAAAAATTACTGTCAGTAGATCCAAATATAATATCATCGACATAAATCTGTACTAGCATTATATGTGGGCCTTCCCTTTTAGTGAATAGAGTTGTGTCCACCACACCTTTATAGAAACCGGCAGAAATAAGGAAATTCGAAAGACTATCATACCATGCTCGAGGTGCTTGTTTTAAACCATAGAGGGCCTTATCTAGCACATAAACATGGTCAGCTTTATGTGCATCAACAAAGCCTTGTGGTTGTTCAACATACACTTCCTCGTTAAGTTCACCGTTTAGAAAGGCAGTCTTGACGTCCATTTGGTACACTTTGAAGTCTTTGTGTGCCGCGTACGCCAAGAAGATTCTGATTGCTTCGATCCGTGCAACTGGAGCGAAGGTCTCGTCATAATCTATCCCTTCTTGTTGTCGGTAGCCTTTGGCAACAAGTCTTGCTTTGTTCCTTATCACAATGTCGTTCTCATCTCGTTTGTTCTTAAAGATCCACTTCGTTCCGATGACTGTACGGTCTTTTGGCTTGGGAACTAACCGCCATACTCTTAGCTGTTCAAACTGGTTGAGTTCCTCTTGCATTGCAACTATCCAATCCGGATCTGTCAGGGCTTCATCCACACGAGCGGGCTCTATCATACTCAAGAATGATGCGTAGAGACATTCATTAGCAGATGCCCTACGAGTTTGGACTCCTGTTGATACGTCACCAATGATTTGCTCTGTCGGGTGACTGCGGGTCCATTTGATCTCGTGTGGAAGGGGTGCTCGGGATGGAACCTCTGTGGTTAATATGGGAATGGATGAGGATTCATGGTCAATGGTTTCAAATGATGGTACCACAGGTTCTGGTTCAATTTCCGAGTGTTCAGGTGAAGGAAGAATCGTTGGTATTATATGTGAGGGTATTACAGGAGTAGATTCAACTGCGGATGTGTCGGTGGATGATGTGGATGGATGAGGATATGTTGATGAAGATGGAGCGGAGAAACTTTGCGGCGCAGTTGAACTGGAAGGATTACCTACATTATTAACAACATTAGACACACTAGCGTTAGGACCGAAAAATTCAACATAAAAAGGATCAAATAAATTAACCAAATCAGAAGAAGAAAAAAGAAATGGGGTTATTCGAAGAGTCTCCAGGCATTTGAGTAATGAGTGGTCCTGATTGATCAACTTCGGGTGCCAGTTCAGCCAACTCATCAAATGTGACGTGCACACTTTCATTGACTGTTCTGGTTCGGGTATTGAATGCGCGATACGCCTTCGAGTTGGATGAGTATCCAATGAAGATCGCTTCATCCGCCTTTTCGTTAAATTTCCCGAGGTTCTCTTTGTCATTCAGCACATAGCACCTGCAACCAAATACACGTAAGTACTTGATAAATGGTACTTTATTCAAAAAGAGTTGGTAAGGAGTTTTGTTAAAGCGCTTATGGATGATGGAGCGATTTTGTGTATAGCATGCTGTTGATACGGCTTCGGCCCACAAGAACGGAGGTAGCTTTGAGTATGTGAGCATTGTACGAGCGGCTTCTACTAGCGTACGGTTACGCCTTTCCACGATCCCATTTTGTTGAGGTGTTCTAGCAGCAAAGTATTGATGCTGAATCCCTTTGGATCGAAGGAAGCCCTCCACTACCGAGTTCTTGAACTCCGTGCTGTTATCTGATCTGATTGATTGTACTGACAGCTGCTGTTGGGTCTCGACACTCTTGATAAAATCAATGATTTCTTGAGCTGTCTCGTCCTTGGAACGCAAGAACCTGACCCAGGTATATCGAGAATAATCATCAACGATAACCAACACATATCGTTTTCCATTTATGCTTTGAGTTCTCATCGGTCCGCATAAATCCATATGAAGTAACTCCAAAACTCTTTTTGTTGATGGTTCGGGCTTTGGTTTGTGAGATGATCGTTTCATTTTTCCTTTCTCACATGCTCCACACAGATGGTCTTTTTCGTAGCGCAACTCAGGAAGTCCTTTGACCAATTGCTTCGCAGCCAGCTTGTTGATATTATCAAAATTCAAATGGGATAATCTTCGATGCCACAACCAAGAGTCTTTTGAAGAGGCTTTTGATAGTAGGCAAATGTTATCCTTCACTACAAGCTTAGCTACGTCAATGGTGTAAAGTTTAGATTTTCGGGAACCAGTTAAGATTTCTTTTCCATCCATGCTCTTAACACTGCAGTTCTTAGCCCTAAACGTTACTTCTAGTCCTTTGTCGCAGAGCTGTCCTATGCTAAAAAGATTACGAGATAACCCCTCAACATAGTCAACATCCTTGATGACCAGATTATTTAGAACTAAGTCCCCGTATCCTTTTATGTGAGCCTGATGGTTGTTCCCGAATTTCACAGTTCCGCAATACTGTTCAACAACGTTGGACAGCAATTCTCTTCTTCCTGTCATGTGCTTGGAGCAACCCGAATCCATATACCAAATGGACTTAGCCTGAAAAACACATAAATTCATATAATGAAAAACTATATGCATTCAAACATATCCATTTTTTAATTCACAATCAAACCGTGTTCTGAACCGAGATGTTCAGAAAACATGATGAGTTAAGACCGGGTCCTGGGCTGTGTGCACAGAAGCCAAACGTGTCGGTTTAAGCACAACCGACAAGCAAAAGAACGGGTCCTAGTCTAAGGTAACTAGAAGCCATTTCTTTGAAGCACGGGTCTTGATCAGAAGTAACCAAGAATCATCTGCATTAAGATCACACAACCTTGGGTACCCACCTCAATATGGGTCCCTTTTTGTTAGGATTTCCAGATTTATATGGCACGTGTACAGTTTTAGAATCCCAACTAGCATTTGTGTGTGGTCCGGATGCACAACCCTTTGGAATCCATTGAAGATTGGATTTATTGGGTTTTGGAACCTTAGGCGCTGAAATTGCCTTCGGTTTTTGTCTTTTTGAGACCTTTTTGACCGTTGCTTTGGTTTTGGGCCTTGGCAACGGACACATCTCAACTTTGTTTGTGGCCGATGATGCACAAATTTTTGTTTTCTTTTTCCGAATACGTTTAACAGGGTAGGGCACAAAAGCATTCATTTCAGGAACCTGTCGTCTATATTTAGTTGGACATAGATTAAACAAATCCTTGAAAGAGTACTTTAACGGAATAGTAGAATTCGGTACATCATTACAGACATTGTCACACACATTGATAAACAAATTGTCTTTAGAGATTACAGACATCCTATTTCTAGTAACAAATTCACTTGGCATTAAAGCCTTCTTCACAAAAAAACTTGTAAAATCCTGCATGGTGGTTTTTGGGACTCTCCTTATATGATCTGTAGGAACAAAACGATTAGAGTCAGTAAGCATGGAAGATTTAGACTTGACAGACTTTTCTTTTTGGTGGTGAGTGGGTTTCTTAAAAGACTTGGATTTGATCTGAGTCCTTTTAGTAACCTCATTTTTGAAAACTTTTGAGCACTCACCTTTGACAATGATAGAAGAAGATTCAGCTTTAGCCTTACCTTTATCTGATGACATACACGGAATTTTTATGGAATGAGAAAGTGTTTGTTGTTTTGAAAGATCTTTCAATTGTTGTGAAACTGTTTCAAAATTTTCTCTATAGACAGTGACTTCCACAGTTTGTTGAAAAGATTGATTTACCAATTCTTCTTCTCTCTTAAGAAGAGCATCTTGAAGATCAAGTGCTTTCTCTTGAGACAACTTCAATTCCTTTTCTAAAACAATGATTTGTTGTTGAAGAACTTTTGCAGGAATATAAAGTTGAGAAGTTGATTTTACGGTTTCAGTTTTCAATTCAGTTTCTGAGTAAGTTGATGAGAGATCTTCCTCTAAAGTGGGTACTCTAGAAGAATAACTCTCGTTAAGATCTTCATAATGAAAAGAAATTTCTTTATCTTTACGCGCAACACGTTTCACATTTTCTTGGTTTAAAACTTCTTTTGATGACTCAAAAAAGAAAGATTTAATACCGGCTCCCATATAATTCATGTCATAAAATACAGGTAAAACATTTTGTGCCTTTTCCAAATATTTAGGATTTTTAAAACCAATTCCTTGTTTAGAATGGTAAAACCTAGTTTCTTTGGGCTGATTTAAATGGATAGTTTGTTCTGTTTGACCCCTTTTCAAAAATGCATCGTCAAGGGTCTTTATTCTCGCGTACAAACTTATCCTTTCTTCTTCAATCATTTTGTATTTTTCTAAACTGTCTATATTTTCCATATTTACCACATCTAATTGTTTTGTAAGAACAGAAATTTCTTCTTTTAAAGAGAGTTTTTCTTTTGAAAGCGTTTCCATGCAAGATTCAAGGTATATATTCCTATCCTGAACATCTACTTTTTCTATCAACATCTGTTTTATAACATTATGATTAGTTAACCATTTTGAATGATATAATTCAGATGATTCTTTCAGAATATGAGCTTGATGTTCAGCCTGTACACATCTTGCAGTTTCAGCATTTAATCTATCTTGTAGATCAAGTATTTGTGTGTGCAGTGTACATTCATTATCTACAAATAATTTATTAACATGTGCAGGAATGTAACAGGAATATACCTCACTGGACTCGGAACCGGATGTGGAGCATTCGGGATCGTCGGTTGTAGCCATCAGACTTGCTGGTGGATGTTTCATTGTCTCCCCCTCAGCAGCAATGTCTGAATTGTCAGCAGGGAAATCAGCACATGTCTCCAACCCCATGCGATCAACCATGTAGCAATTCTTGCCCTTGTCATCCTTGTCTTCAGAATCTTCAGCATCCCAGTAGTCCTCCTGGGCGACGAGGGCTAACGCATCCGCTTTCTTCTTGGCAGCCTCGAGCTTTCTCTCGTAGTAAGCAACGTCTCTTTCGAAATTATTCTTACATTCCCTAGCAAAGTGGCCCGGTTTGCCACATTTGTAGCAGAGACGTTCATCAGTGGCCTTCGGCTCATCTGCTCTTGGCATTTCCTCTCTTCTTTCCGCCGGCCTCTTGTCGGCCCGGCTGTGCTCGCGGCTGTCATCACGTCTCCGGTCCCTGCGGTCATCCCGACGATCATCCCTTCGATCGTCCCGCCTGTCATCCCTGCGATCATCGCGCCTATCATCTCGCCTTTCATAACGACGATCATCGCGATAGTCGCGTCTATCATCATACCGGCGATCATCCCTGTCATCCCTTCAGTAGTCATCTCTGCGATAGTCATCGCGGCGGTCATCCCTCCTATCATCTGAGTACCTCCGTGGACCAGTGTCATAACGGAGTTGGTTGTTGGTCTTGTTGGAGAACCGTCGCTGTTGGAGACGGTTGGTCCACAAGGCTATCTGTTCTTGGATCGAAGCTTCCTCCTCATCATAGACCTCACGCGGAGGAGAAGCAAACCTGTACTGAGACGATGAAGAACCAGGAGCAAAAGATGGTGTCGGAATCTGCGTGTTGGTGATCAAGGCTAGCGAATCATTCGGTTTCAACCCTGTGTTGGCTGATAGCAGTAGAGAGGCCAACTGCTTTGCCATCAGCTTCTGTTGATCCACATCCCCTTGATATTTCTTAAGCTCCTTAAAGACGACATTTATTGATACCTCAGGAATGTTCAGGACTCTTTTCGTTGCCCGACATGCAAGCTGCCACTCGGGGGCTAAGGCGGCAAAGAATTGGATGTTGATATCATCCCTATCCTTCTTGATGTGCAGTTTATTCAATTCGTTAAGGACTGCACAGAACCTGGTGAATGTGGCTTGCAGAGATTCCTCGTCATTGGCGCGGAATTCCGAAAACTTTGCCTTCGCCTCCTCGATTTTGGCACGATCATCAAGATCTGCCCCCAGCATTTGGATTTCCAGCTCGTCCCACATTTCTTTTGCAGACATTTTACTGTCTACACCGACCAAAATATCAGTGGAGAGGGCTTGATAAATCAGATATTCCGCCCTCTTATCAGCGTGCTGGCAATCCCTCTCGGCGTCATTTGCCGGCTCTCTTTCAACCTTTGAGGCTTGGACAGGGGGGTCAGCCTCAGGTCTGGCAGCTATCTCTCGATAGTAGATGACGGGTCCTTCGGATATAGATTGAAGCATCAGGTTCCCGAGAGGTTGCATTCCAACGAACTTAAGGAACCGGGATTTCCATTGTTCGTACTCATCGGGATAGAGAACTGGTGGTCTGTTCTCAGATCCGAGTACTAGAGCTTCGCGAGACATTATGATTATGGGTGCTGATTAAGAATATGAAGATCTTAGAGGTGGAAACTGAACACGGATGGGTTGGACTGAAAACAGAAGGTTCTGAATTCGGATGGTTGAATTCGGATGAACAGTGTTTCGGATGTGGGAACCGAATTCGGATATGTTGATTCGGATGGGCTGATTCGGATGGATTGATTTCGGATGGTGCACAGTAATTCGGATGGATATGGTTCGGATGAGGTTCAAGTGTGGAAGATGTCCTAATTCGGATGAACAGTACTATGGGTGGGGACCAAGTTCGGTTGACCTAATTTCGGATGGACCTAATGGACCGAATTCGGATGAACCGAAATCGGATGAACAGTGGAAGGACCGAATTTGTGTGGACCGAATTTGGAACAGTGGATAGACCGAATTCGGATGGACCGAAATGGGTGAGGTCCGAAATTGGAAAATTTTAAGAACAAGTCCCAACAGTGAAAGATGGAAAGCCTGATCTGAACTTCGGATGGTCCGAAGTTCGGATGGGACCGAAATGTGGTCCGAAATAGGCTTATGGTGGTCCGAAATTCACCTATGGAAGGTCCGAATTGGACCGAAATGAGGTCCGAATTAGGATGATTTGAGGTCCGAAAATGGTTCCTATTTGGTCCGAAATGCTACAGTAGTAATCCGAAATACAGTAGGTTTTTTACGACTTTCTAAGGCAGAATGAGCAGAATTCGATTTTTATCAGTTTTAAAGCCTAAAAACAGTTCTAAATGATTTATAAACTATTTTAAACACTTTTGGTGATTTAAAACAACCTAAAAAACACTTAAAAATAGCATGAACACGTGAAAACCCCACTTAAACAACCCATATTTTCAAACTTAATAATGGTCGATTCTTGATGATTTTAACAAAGATATGGAACTAAATGAGGTTAAAATCAGTAGAGAATGATAATGTGATGTTTATATGACCATTATAACATAAGAAACACGAAAAAACAAAGGAAATGAAGATCTAACCGACATGAGATGAAGAACACGAAGAACACTTTCAAAAACCCAGCAGAATCCGAACAAGTCAGTTTAAATCCACCCCTCTGAGCTCTGATACCAATTGTAATGAAGTATTCCCGTATAATTTCAGCACCTCAATGATATTCTCATCAAACACATGAAGAAACAAGCTCAATAAATGTGTAATGATAAAGAAGAAGACAATATGAATGTAGAGAGAATACTGAACAGTGGCGGCTGATGGTATTTCAAAATAGTCAACCGTGTACATTGAAAAGTAACCCTAGGAGCCTTTTGTAGGCTCCTTTAATTAACTTACATAACATGACACTTTTGGCCCCTACACTTTGCATAACCATAAATTACATAGAAATAAAATACAAGACAAATTACAAAGACTATAAATATTACAAAACAACTCCTAAGATCGAAATAAATAAATCTAACAAAGCGCGGCTATTGATCCTGTCACTGATACCCTGAACATGGTAGACTCGAATACGTAAGCTCGGAAGCTCGTGAGTACTCGAGGGTTAGACTCTGCACAATAAACACATAGCATCCGTACATATAGCACATACACCCACACAAACTCTATCTCCGACACTGGCAATCAACATCATAAGCAGGTATGAACACACAGCATGAGATCCACAGCCCTGCACACAGAATCACTGAGGGGGACCCTTCCCCAGCTAACGACCGTGCGCACCGGTGGTTAGCGAAAACCCTGTAGCACGGGCGAGAACCGGCTACAGGCCCTGCCGTGTATACACGCCCCAAGGACTGTTAGGGACAGTCAACCCGCGCGATCACCCATCGCGAATCACTGTCCGTATGGAACTCATCACGGACCCCGGACTGGATCTCATCTCATGCACATATATCACATATGAAAGAACAGAAGTATACCTGCTGCTCGCGTCCCTGTCTCATTCACGATACACAATATACATATACACGAAGCTAGCTACGCAATTATGACTCGGAAAACAGTCTCGTGGTTTAAAAAGGAACTCGGGTACTCACCTGGTCGATCCACTAGTCCCGAAATCTCTGGCTCGGCTCAGCTAGCTGATTTGTCCCTTGTTTGAGCTCAAGAACACACAAGGATAAAGAAGAAGCTAAGATAATCAGGCCTTCAGCAACCAATTCACTCAAGAGCTGCACTTGCTGCTGGAATCCCTCCCCAAACACACACACACACTTTTTAGGTTTATCTCAAATGGATAAGGAAGAGAAGAGATAAGCATATATGTACGTTTCTATTTTAGGCCGGTCCCGAACCCATTAACCCGGACCCAATATCACATTTTCACAATTAATGTTCTTTTAACCCATTTAACTCCACGAACCCAAATATATAATTAATCCACTAAATTAATTACCCGGAGACACGTAACTCACAAACCCGACACGTATATATCCACTAATCGGGCTATCATTGGACCCACGCAATAATAATATATTAAACGTCCACTACAATAATTACACACAATTATCTCGAAAATGGGATGTTACAGCGCAATTCGCAGAATTTACTGAATTTATGAAACAGCAATCAGTTATCAGTACTAAGACCATGGAGATGTTAACTCGCCAGATGGATCAGTAGTTGAGTCGCTTACTAGGCGTGAGGAGGGGAAGCTTCCTAGCAATACTGTTCCCAATCCTTCACACGCCCATCATCATAACAAAGATAAAAAACATGAGATTAACGAAGTTAATGAAGTAGATAAGATAACCATATTAAGGAGCGGAAGAGAGGTAGACAATAAAATAGAGATGCCTAAAGAGAAAGAGGCAGAAGAAGATACCGACACTGAAGTCGTGTATGAGGAGAAAGAGGTTCCTAAGAAGGTTTCTTTTAAAGAGCCAATTAAAGCAGATATTCCAACACCCAAAGTTGGGGAGGCGGATAAGAGTCAGGATACTTCAATTCCTCCTCCTTATCCTGCTGCTTTAGAAAATCCAATATCTTCTCCATACGGCAAAAGAGGCCCACAACCAGAGGATCTTTGGGATTTATTTAATCAAATTAAGATCAATATTCCTCTAATAAATGCCATTCAACCGGTTCCATCTTATGCCAAATTTTTAAAAGATCTTTGTAGTCAGAAAAGAAAGTATAATGTGTCACTTCCAAAGTAGATCAATCTAACTGAACAGTTGAGTGCAGTAGTTTCTAGTTCTCTACCTCCTAAGCTGAAAGATCCTGGATTACCATTGATTCCAGTGACAATAGGCAATGTGCAGATTAAGAAGGCATTGCTTGATCTTGGAGCTAGTGTTAATATTTTACCTGGAAACTTGTTTGATAAACATGATCTAGGTCAATTACAGACAACTGATATTATCTTACAACTGGCAGATCGATCAACCAAGTGCCCAAGAGGTATTTTATCATATGTCATATTATAGGTTGAAGATTTTTACTATCCAGTTGACTTCCTAGTGTTGGACACCAAAAGTTCAATGGGAGATAATCAACCGGCTATTATCCTAGGCAGACGTTTCTTAGCGAAAATTAATGCACAAATTAATTGTAGGACAGGAGCAGTGGGTATTGCCTTTGGTAATAGGAAATTAAGACTAAATGTATTTAATGCTTCAAGTGTCTCTGCTATTGATTCAGAATGTTATCTTATAGACATGGTGAATGAACTTGCGCAGCAGCATAGTTCGTTAATCAACACCAAAGATGCTACTGAATTATTCTTTGCTGAGAATGAATTAGCCAAGTTAAACCATACTGAGTGTGATGAGTTAGAAGTAGTCATGGAATCCACATTGGAGTCAAAACAACCACCATGGACCCATAGGACTGAAAAATTACCGACTGATTTACCCAAGTCAGCCAAACCTTCAATAGAACAACCACCTGTTCTAGAATTGAAGGAGCTGCCATCGCATCTGAAATATGCTTTTCTAGGTCAGAATGACACGTTTCCTGTCATAATTTCATCATATCTGACTGAAGAGCAAGAGAAATCTCTACTGCAAGTGTTATTCAGATATAAAGAAGCAGTAGGGTGGATGATAGCTGACTTAAAAGGAGTCAGTCACACTTTGTGTATGCACCGAATCTTCACTGATCCAGAAGCTAAACCAGCTCGGGATGCACAAAGGAGGTTGAATCCTAATTTGAGAGAGGTAGTTAAGAAGGAAGTACCAAAATGTTTGGACGCTGGAATTATATATCCTATATCTGATAGTAAGTGGGTAAGTCCAACCCAAACTGTGCCCAAGAAAACGGGAAATACAGTTATTAATACTGAAGAAGGAGAGAAGATAAACACTCGCCCTGTAACTGGGTGGAGAGTTTGTATAGACTATTGAGAACTCAATGCTACTACTTCAAAAGATCATTTTATGCTACCATTTATAGATCAAATAGTGGAAAAATTAGCAGGACAAAAGTTTTACTGTTTCCTGGATGGATATTCTAGTTACAATCAAATCCCAATCCGTCCAGAGGATCAAGAGAAAACCACATTCACTTGTCCCTATGGCACCTTTGCCTACCGAAAGATGCCGTTTGGACTATGTAATGCACCTGCCATATTTCAGCGATGTATGATGGCTATCTTTTAAGATATGGTGGGTGGTTCTCTTGAAATATTTATGGACGATTTCTCCATATTTGATAAAACATTTGAAGATTGTCTGGGAAATTTAGAAAAAGTCCTAAAGAGATGCACTAAAACCAACTTAGTATTAAGTTGGGAGAAAAGCCATTTTATGGTAAAGGAAGGGGTAGTCTTAGGTCACATTGTGTCCGAGAGAGGAATGGAGGTGGATAAAGCAAAAGTTCAATTAATTTCCTCACTTCCACCCCCAACCAATGTTAAAGGAATAGGATCATTCTTAGGCCACGCTGGTTTTTATCGGCGATTCATTACAGATTTCAGCGAGATCTCAACGCCGTTATGCAATCTTCTTTGAAAAGATATTGATTTTAATTTTGATGATGCTTGTATGAAAGCATTTGAGTAGCTTAAATCAAAATTAACCGAAGCGCCAATTCTGCAATCTCAGGATTGGTCTCAACCATTTGAGATCATGTACGATGCAAGTGATTATGCAGTTGGTGCAGTTTTAGGACAAAGATTTGAGAAAAAGCCAGTCGTCATCTATTATGCCAGTAAAACATTTAATGAAGCACAGATCAATTACACCACTATGGAAAAAGAGCTATTAGCTGTAGTGTTTGCCCTAGATAAATTCAGATCCTATATTTGGGGGGCAAAAGTAATTGTATACTCTGACCACAGCGCTTTAAGACATTTGTTGACGAAGAAGGATGCCAAGCCTAGATTGATTCGGTGGATCCTTCTTTTGCAAGAGTTTGATTTAGAAATTAAAGATAAGAAAGGCACAGAAAATGTTGTTGCTGATCATTTATCAAGGCTTCAATTAATCCCACCAAACTCAACTGATCAAATCAGGGACTCCTTCCCTGATGAACAATTATTATCTGTATCCAAAATTCCCTGGTTTGCAAATTTAGTCAACTATTTCATAACAGGAAGATTGCCAGAGGACTAGAACTCACAACAAAAAAAAATACTTCTACGCTCAAGCAAGGCAATACATTTGGGATGAGCCTGATCTATTTAAAATAGGAGCAGATCAAATTATAAGAAGATGTGTCCCGAACTCGGAACACGAAGATATTCTTAAACACTGCCATGCATATGGCCATTTCAGCGCAAAGAAACCTGGACACCGGATATTGCAGTGTGGGTTATTCTGCCCACGATATTTAAGGATGCCTACGAGTTTGTTAAGGGATGCACAAGATGCCAGCAAACTGGTGGCATCGCGAAAAGAAAAGAAATGCCTATGACCCCGATATTAATTGTCGAAATATTTGATGTATGGGGTATTGATTTTATGAGACCATTCCCTAAATCATTTGGATATGAGTACATCTTAGTGGCAGTAGATTATGTTTCCAAATGGGTGGAAGCAGAAGCTACACGCACTAATGATAACCGGGTTGTGTGTAAATTTGTTAAAAGAATTATTTTAGCACGACACGGTATTCCAAGGGCTATTATCAGTGACGGAGGATCACATTTTAATAATCAGCATTTTTCTAGACTCCTTAAACATTATAGAGTTAATCATAGAATAGCAACGCCTTATCATCCGCAAACAAGCGGACAAGTCGAGATCTCTAATAAAGAGATCAAGAGAATCCTTGAAAAGACTGTCAGACCTGATCCTAAAGATTGGTCACAAAAATTAGAGGATGCTCTATGGGCATACAGAACCGCATTTAAAACACCAATCGGTATGACCCCATACAGACTTGTGTATGGTAAGCTCTGCCATCTCCCAGTGGAATTAGAACACCGAGCTCTCTGGGCTATCAAAAAAACTAATTTTAATTTACATGAAGCTGGTGTTGATAGGAAATTCCAATTAAATGAACTGGACGAAATTCGTAGAGAAGCCTACGAAAGCCCTAGAATTTATAAAGAGAAAACTAAGGTTTTCCATGATAGAATGATTAAAAATAAAATATTTACCAAAGGAAATAAAGTTTCGTTATTTAACGCAAGACTGAGATTATTTCCTGGTAAATTAAAAAGTAAATGGACAGGTCCATTTATTGTAATGAATACCTACCCACACGGTGCGATAGAAATACATGACCTAAAAGGTGGTGAGCCATTTAAAGTAAACAGACATAGAATAAAATTATATGTTCAATGGGCCGGCCACCAATGATATGTTAGTATCTGAGATCATCAGACTACAAGATCCTAAGGTTAATTAATTAGTTTAGGAGCAGTACGTCTGGCTGAAGGCGTAAAACTTAGCGCTTACTGGGAGGCAACCCAGAGAATTTTGATTATTTGAATTTAATTGTTTTTATATGTGTTTATTTGCTTATTTGTGTTACTTGTGTGTACCCAATTAAGTTGGAGAGGATTCATCCTCCTGAACTTGGTTGGGTTTAGAAATTAGGATTTAAATTAAATAATAAATCCCCGCATCAGAAAATAAAAATTTAAGCACGTAACAGAATTATTTTAACCCGATAATACGAGCGTAAGCTGGGGAGAATACCAGTAAAAATTAAAAAAATTAAAGAATTAGGGTTCCAAGACCAGTGCACGGCCCAGATCGCAAATCCAGAGGCCCGGGCATAGGGGGCGCAAGCCTGCGCTTGCCCTGCGGCCCAACGCGCTCAAAATCTTATAAAAATGGCAGTGATCATTCCCATAAGTCCAAAACCCTAATTCCAGTTCCAGAAGACGGCGAATTCGATTTTCTAAGCCTAAAAACATCAAAAATTCGTCTTTTCTACGTCAATTCTTTGATCCGACGCTTGTTTATCGCTAAGGTTATCAAGGTATACTAATTAGAATCCCTTAAAATTCATTCTACATAAGTTTCATTACGTTTTATCACGCATGCATGATTGAGTTTTTGGGAATTATATGGTTTTTATAGAAAAAGGGTTATAAATAATTTTCAAATGTTCATTTAATTAATATAAAATTATTTTTACAAAACTTTGTAAAAATCATGCATTTTTCCATATTTATTATAAATTATAAACTTTTTTGTCGAAAAGGTGATATTTTTATTGAAATTTAAAGTTCATGCATTTGATAGGGTTAAATTGGGCTCACATTGTTGGTGAGACTTAGGATTAGTAAATTATTATTGAAAAAGGGTGTTAAAATTATCATGCATTATTTATATTAAACACCCCATTTTTAATCCTTGTTTTTGCATTATTTTTAGATGTCAACCCAATATCATGCAAACGGTAACCGTCCTGGAACCGCCCAAAAACCTAGAATGAGAACCCATGACCCTAGGGATGTCCGTTTTGAAAAACCACTTAATGTGGAATTCCCTGAAATGCCACCAAACACTAACAATGGTAAACCCCCTAGGTTTCTCATAGATCATAGCATAAAAGAGAGTGATTTTAATAATTTTGAAGTTTTAGAGTGTTTTGAGAGGCTAGGATTGGCTAAGGCCATACAATGGGAACTTTCATATATCCACACTAGTTTAGTCCAACAGTGGTTTGCCACAATGCGTAGGATTGAGAGGTCTGAAGAACACAATTTCGAGTTATTGGGAAGGGTAGAAAATAGAGAGGTGTTAATCACTAGAGAAAAGTTATATGAAGAATTTTTAATTGACACCGAAACACCTCGTCCCATGGAATTCTGGACACTGTCTAATACCCAGGGGGATAGAATGCGTACAGTTAGTAAATGGACTAGTCAATGGGATCAAATGATAGCAACCGTTTTTGGTATTTCACTTAGAACTGCCCGGACCTATACCGCCTTCAAAGAGGTGATTTATGCCCTTTACCCAAAGTTATGTGAAAGTTTGTTATCTTTAACATACTTCTGTGTCATCAAGACTCCACATATGTGAAACCACAAGAGATTCTAGTAGTGCACACATTAATGACTGGACACCCAACAATATCCTTAGGGTATATCATCATGCAAAATCTGTGGGAATGCCATGTCTTAGGCCAAGGGATAAGTTACCCCCATTGAAGGATGTTAACCAAATTATTCGTGATAGAAAAGACTGTGTCTGAGGATTTGCCCATACAGATCCTTAACCCAATACCTTATGGTTTACTAGAGTCACGATGTTAGGACTAGTTTTTGAGAAAAACCATTTAGGCTATCAAATCCGTTGTCCAAAAACCTCTAAAGTAACCCAAATCCCATTCACTGCACCCGACAACCCTGAAGGACAAAATGACGGAGAGGATGAAAGATCATGGGAAAAAGTAACAATCGAAGACTTGATGAGATCTCAAATCAACATTCTGAAGGACGTCATGGGAAGCATACTAAATGCAAACAAATAATTGGTAAAGAATATTGAAAAGCTGCAAGAGGAGCAAAACAAGCATGCGAAGCTGTTCCAAAGTCACTCAGACTGGCTCACCAACCTTCAGATCACTATCGGAGAATTGGAAGAAACTGTCACATCTCAGACCGAATGATGCATTTTATAATTATTTTAATATTTATTTTAATTACGTGTGCTAAAAACATTAAGTATGGTTTGTATTTTATTTATTCTGATGTGGTGGTTTGGTTTGTTTATTTATGATTATTTGGATTGTAATAGTACTTTATTTTTATTTTTATCTTAAAGTGTGATGTTTATTTAAGTTGAATTATAAAAATTGAATTTTGTTTGTTTTATTATTTGTTTGTTTAATTTTAATTATTATGAATAAGGAATATGTACCGATCTATCTTTCTATGTTCATAACCGATAAATTAATCTTGATGTGACGAGGATGTCACAAAAGACTAAGTTGGGGAGGATAGGTTATAATGATAAAATTAAATAATTAATTTAGCCCTCACAAAAAATTTTAGACTACAGTCCATATCAAAAATTAGAAAGATTTACAGCCCCGCGTACCAAAACAGTAAAAAATTGAAAATTTAGCAGAGTTGGGCGCAGGGGGAGCGCAAGCCTGCGCTGGCCCTGCGTCCCATCAATTTAAAATTCAATTTTGAGCCCCAATTCACCGTTCTCATAACCCTAGAACAAGATACCACGGTTGGGTGTGCGGCTTCCTCCCAAAAACATCATTTTTGTGCCTAAAATTTGCAAATTTAAGCTTTAAAACACCTACATTTTCACAAATATCAAAGATCTAGGCTAGAAATCACCTCCTTGTGGGTAGTTTCATACATTTTTAAAGATTTTTCGGTAGAGAAAGTGTGGAAGAAAAAAAAGCTAGATTTGTATCAAGTGAAGCTTCCAATCACCAAGGTTAGTGTTTTTATTGAGTTATTGCAACTTATTTCATACTTTTTTGAGCAAAAATGAAAGCTTGAGCTTCATGGTCATCCATGGAGTTTTCTTGGTGATTTTGACTTTTTAGAGTCAAAGTATGTAAAATTGCATGATTTTGATGATAACCTTAATGTATGTTTCATGAGATATGTGTTTATGTGTTAAGTTTGTTAATTTGCCATGATTAATTTCTAGAAATTAATTTGGATTTATAAAGTTGGTTGCCTAAATGTGCATATATTGTTAAAATTATGAAACTTAGGTGGCTAGCTTAAAAATAAATTTTATGTGCTAAATGTTTTATTTAAATATGATAAATGTTTAGTGTCTAAAATAATTGCAAATTATAGACTGTATATATAGGATCCAAAATGTGAACGTAAAAGTATATATATATATATATATATATATATATATAGTGCATCTTTTTAAGTGAGCGTAATTGTGAAAATTACAATTATAGTTTACATTATTTGATTTATCTCATGCATATTATGGTTGGTTGGAACAAATTATAGATGGCAAGGAGAACGAGACAACGAACCCAAAATATTGATATCTCAATAGATTGGTCTCCAAACCTCCTTTTGTCCCAACACCCCGAACACAATAGAACACATTTGTTTTTATATAGGAAATATTCTAATAAAGTGTTGACTGAAAAGAGGGTTAAGAGGGGTGATTTTGAGGATTACGGGATCCCATATCTTTTTGACTATTTGGGGTGGGAATGTGTGTTTGAGTTGGGTGGTAATGATATTTACCAATCTGATGTAGTCGAGTGGATGTCTACCCTACGAAGGGAGACGGGTCGTTCAGCGAACGACTTTAGGTTGATAGGCACCGTCCATGGTAGGGACGTGGCGATAGATGCACAAATCCTTCACCAATTATTTA
Organism: Centrapalus pauciflorus; assembly: GCA_020465985.1. NCBI lineage: Eukaryota > Viridiplantae > Streptophyta > Magnoliopsida > Asterales > Asteraceae > Centrapalus > Centrapalus pauciflorus. The sequence continues at coordinate 43,948 of JAANYP010001620.1, read as the reverse complement.
ATTTAGATACTAGGGTAGGCTACGAAGAGTCTGACCAGTAGGGGTACGAATGTATGAATGAGGCCCAATTGGCCTTCACTGATATGACTTGGTCAGGGGAGTGGATGGAGCAGGTTAATAGAGTCTTTATCCCATCCATTTTGGAGTCCGAGTCCTCCACTGCCTACAGCCGAAAGGCTTTATGTCCGAGGTGCAAGGTGCTTCAAAAGATTTTTGTGAATAACATCTTACCTCGTTATAGTGACCTGACGAAAGTCAGGCATAGGGATATCACTGTCCTTCATGCCTTCTTAAGGGTAAGCCCAGATTGTCCTTTGCATGGACAGTTATGAATGATTTATGGGCTATTTACGACACGAGAGAGAGGACGATCATCCCCCATGCTTGGTTGATCTCCAAGTTCCTTGAGAGGACGGGCTCACTTACGCCCGATTCCCAGCTATCCCCCATATCGGCGACGTTCATTACGGCCGCCATGTTCCCTACCTTGATTTTTAGGTAAGTTGACGAAGGGTTTGAGATATTCGACAAAAAGACAAATAAGTCGTATATCGAGGACTATACTGAGGATGAGAGGAGAGAGAGAGAGGAGAAGTCCGCCAATGAGGCGGAAGTTCGGCATTCTGAGCCGAACCTAGGTGTGTCTACCTCGCGCAGTCGATGTAATGACAGTTTTGATTTTGACAGCATGATGAGGCGGATTGAGGATATAGTCGTGGGTCAGGGTGAGTTCCGAGAGGATGTGACCCAGAGGCTAGATGAGATGAATGGGCGTGTGACCCATATTTATGATAGGTGTAAGGTCTACGACTGCAAGATCTATCTAGACGCGGATCCGTGAACGAGTGCGGAATCCTCGTTGACGGTTAGACGGACAACTCTCAACCAACGGAACACGGAGACTATTAGACGCTGAACGAACGACACACGAACGATCCTACGAACTAATTCTCTCCGAAACGGCACTCACCTAGCTGATAAACTCGAGATCGCCTTTTGCTTAATTCCTCACGAATTCTGCTAAAAGTCTGATTATATCTCGAGTCTATCCCTAATTATAGACCCTGATTCGAGTCTGATGTGGGCCAAACTCGAATCTGGCCCAAGGCCCATTCGAGTTTGTCCACAATGACATTCTCGAATCTAGGCTCATTCGAATCTAAGGCTACATTCGAATCTATCACAGATTCGAATGCCAAGCCTTAATTAATTCGAATCTAGCATTTCACATAAACAACTAAGTGTTGAAACTTATGATATTACCTTATGATTGAATTTATCTTTGTACTTTATGTTTGAACTTCTTGTAATGCGTTACATCAAGTTCAAACATACAAACACTAATAAATATCAATCATATATAAACATATATAACAAACACTTGCTAAAATCACAATGTAGGATCACTTAGACTGCTATCGTCACACAGGATGTACCAACAATAGGGTCGATCGCTTAGCGGGCCGGGTAGATCAGTTACAGGATGGGCAGAGAGCCCTGGCATACCAAAATGCCTACTACCAGCACCATGACTGGGCATACTGGGAGGGAGTTCGACACCACGATGACTCCATGGCCGGTATGCCATATCAGTCTTATGAGGATTACACGATGCCCGACTACCAGGCCTATAACCCTGCCGTTGATACTTATCAGCGCTATCCGGCGCATGGCAGGCAGGACCTCCCAGACTCGATGCCTCCTCATTTGGTTCCGCCGACTGCATAGTTCACCCATGGCCAGAACCCGTATACCGACTTCTTCAACAGCGTCTTCAGTCCTCCTCCGTCGCCTCCTCCATTTGAGTGATCGGGTACTATCTTTCCTTATTCTTTACTAATCTGTCTTTTATTTTATTTTAGTTTAGTTTGTTATGCATTTAAATTATTTATTGTAATTTCATTTTTAGTTCTTAGCCGAGTCCTATTTAAAGTTTTTAACATTTATATAGTCTGTCATTTATTCCCCATTTGGGTCTTGTTTGCCGATCAGGTCGTGGAATATGATGATACTTAGAAAATGCATGTGCGAGGGAATTGGCTAGTGTTGACAGGATATTTTATAATTAAGAAAAAGAGTCGTAGTAATAGTTAAAATTTTTGCCATGTAAAATGAATTCAAGTATGTTAAAATTTATTTGGGCTTATGTTAGGCACAAAAAGGCCTCAGTCAAACCTGTTCTACATCTGAGGGGGAGATTTTATAATCAAACCTGTTGATGCATTTGAAGGTTGAATTTAAGGCCTGTTATATGCCTTATTGAAACCTGAAAATGATTTGCAATATCAGTCTAAAGCTGTTCTATATGTTGCATGTGTGCAAAAACTAAGACAGTTTGTCAAAGCTGTTTCTGTTCTGCTTGAACAGGGCTGGGACATAAACTGTTCTCCGCTTGCTCTACATGTGAGCCGCTTGGCACTTTTAAAGTGTTCTGTTCTTTTGTGAAACAGAAAACCTGTTCTTTGTGAACAGACTAAACACTTTATGGAATGTGTTTCCAAGTCCTCATGTATTGTATTTGACTACAAGATCAGTTTACAAAGTCGAAGACAAAGTGGAAATCAGAACTGCTCAGCCTGCCCAAGCTGTTCTGTTACATGAAGACAAAAGGTTATTTGAAAAAGGGTGACAGACTTTTTTCTTATATCAAAATAGGCCTTTACAAGGAAGAAAGACGCAAAGTTGACATTCCTTATTTGGTTAAAGGCAATGCAACAGTAGACAAAGTGAAAAGACAAAAGTTCTGCACATGTGAAGACAAGTCTGCTTTTCAGAAAAGTGCAGAAAAGATATGTTGTCTTTTCAAACAAGACTTCTCCTTTTTCATTCAGTCCAATGAAGAAATTTCTCTTAGATCCTCTGAGTGAGTATAAAGGAAGCTTCTAAGGACAGAAAGAGTGTGAAGAAAGCTAAGTGCTGAAACCAAGAGTGAACGTGCAAGTGTGATTTTCATGCATGCAAGCCTTCTAATGTAAAACCAGCAATCGTGTGTCTAAGTTGTTTTACATAAGTTGTTCCTTTAAGTCTTGTAAACACAGTGAGTGCTTCTTAGTGGTGTATTCATTGTATACCAGTTTGAGTTTGTCTTAGACTAGTGAACATCTGTTGTATCTGTCATATCAGCTTGAACTATTCCGCATTCAAGCTTGTTTGTAATTAACAAATTGTTGATAATACATACAAACATTGAGAAAAGAGTGTGTAGTTTTTAATTGCTGTGTATCACCCCCCCCCCCCCCCGCCTTATAACTATATACTTTGGGAACCTCTCGGGACCTACAACTAGTATCAGAGCAGTTTAGAGTGTGTGTCATTCTAGATCTCTCATTTCTCCCAAGTTCCATGGACAACAGTGCTGCAAATTCTTCTTACTATGGACATGGCTCTATGGGCAAACGCTCCAAAATTTAATCATCAAAACTTCTCTGGTTGGAAGTGCAGAATGATGCTTATTTAGAGAATCTGGATGTACAATGCAGAGATAGTGATGGAGGGTCCCTATGTGCCAACCTCTGTTACTACCATAAACTACCAGCGGTTTTGCAGGAGCTGCCCTCCGAAATCAGGACCTTTGAGAAAGCAAAAGCTCAATGGTTGTGAAGACAAGAGATTGGGTGGCTCTGGATGCAAAGGCCAGAAACAACTGCGTCATTTCTCTCCTGATGATGTGTTCAAGCAGGTTGAGAAAATGAAGACGCAAAGGAGATGTGGATACTTTGTGTTACCGTCTATGATGTGACCCACAATCACACTGGACAATGATCAACAATCTGTTAGACAGTATGAACCTCTTCTTTGCCTAAACCAAAGGATACTCTCACTGAAACCTACACCAGGTTACTGCTCTAGTGAATGATGCTCAAAGCTGTTGGATCACCAGGACAGTCTTACCCTGGTGAAAATTTCCTGGACATTTTACCTGAAGAGTGGAACTACTTTTCAACAATCCTAAGGAACTCAGGTACTTCAGAAGTATGGATCTGGGTCAATCTGTATGGATCCTTACTGAATGATGAACAGTCAAGGCAACAAAAGAGAATGCCTTGGAAATGTCCCAAAGAGGTGCAGCCCTTTGTGGCTAATGTGAGACAGCCTGTAAATCAGGTGAGTGTGGTTCATTCAACCTGATCACAGGATGATGAAAAGGAGGAGGTGTCAGACGAAGAAGATGCTGCAGATCTGCTGAACAAGATGATGAGCAAATGATAGCCATGCTTGTCAAAAGGTTCAAACAGAAAAGTTTGGAAGAAACATGCTGCAAGAGGTTCAAGTGCGGCAAAAAGAAGGCATTTGATACATCCAAAGTTGAGTGCTTCAAATGTGGCAAAACTGGTCACATAGCTGCTGACTGTGTGTCAAAGCTGTTGGTCAGTCATCCAAACCCAACAAGACTAACAAGGATGATGGCTATAGGGTTAAGTACTTATGGCATGGCTAAGCTTGAGGAAATTGGAAAACTCAGTGTCTTCCAATCGCCAAAGGACTGATGGCAGAGACATGTGCCTGGGAGGAATCTGATTCATCATCTGATGAAGAAGATAGTCAATGTCTAATGGCCAACACTGATGTCCCATCAACAAGCAGCTTCAAACAAGATATGGCTGAAGCTGAAGCCTTCAGCAGCTTAGAGAACTGGAATCCTACCTGATGTCCGCATCCACCTCCGGGTTTTCCCTAGCTTCCTCCACGGTAATCTGAAATGCACTAGTCTGTCCCCTTTTTGGCTGGTTCGGGGTTGACGGAACCACCACTTGATCCTCCAAATGTCGAGTCGCCGATGGTGCCGCCGCCACTGGATCGTTCCTTCTGCAATTCCTACTGTAGTGTCCCCATCCACACCCACTTATGGCAGGCATCCGATCTTCGTGGGCATCACTTTGGTAGTGGCCCAATTCTCCACAGCAGAAACATGCACGAGCATGACCAGGAGAACTAGACTGCCGACGATAAGACTGTGGTGGCGAGTACTGTGATGATCGTGCAGAACCAGAGTAGCCTCCTTCACGTTGACGTTTCGGCGGTGAAGGTTTGAGTTGGGTTAGTTGAGCAGCATCAGCAGACCCCATCCAATATCCTGACATATCAGGATCTGTTCTACATTTCTGGCAGCTTCCAGCAGACTAGCAAACGTGGGTAACGTACGTTGCTCATCACCCTTCGGATTTCCAAATCAAGACCAACCTCAAATCGAGTAACTTTTCTTTCTTCTGTATCAACCTGATGGGCGCAATAACTCTAGCCTGTGAAACTCTACCGCATATTGGGACACAGACTTAGTCCCCTGAATTGTGCATGAAACTTAGCTTCTGTCTTCGGCGTTCATACGGCCGGGCAGTATTGCCTGAGTGAAAATTTCAGTAAACTCAGCCCATGTCATTCTAAAACAACCTTCTCCATTGTTAAGGCATTTCACCATTGAATTACCACATTATCTGCGTCTTTGGGTGACAATAGCAGTAGCGACCGGACCATGTCCTTCTCAGCACAATCACTGATTCGGAATGTCCGTTCGTGGTTGTTATCCATTCCAGAGCAGCAACAAGCATCACCGAGTCCATTAAAACTCGACTGCCCATTTCCTTTAAATCCTTAAACCGACAGCCCCTGGCTTATCAGATACCCCAGTATGTCATTTGTTCGTCATTGTTTTCTCTCTTCCTTATTCTTCCTCTTATTTCTCTCGTTCTTTGTTAGCTTCGGCCTCATCTCGAGCCCGAAACTGATCTTGAATCATCGATTTGCTCAGCCATCATAGCTAGCATCATCTCTCTGGCTTCTTCACGGTGTCATTCCTCCTCCAGAACATGTTCTGTAATATAACACATATAATTTGTTTAGCAACATGTCCTAACTTAAAGGACACCCATTCATTTGTCCCGTTGATAGTCAATCTCTATATACTTACTAGTGGAACCTATCTTAGTGTCAGATCATTACTTAAACCACTACATATCATTACCTAATGTTGAGATCAGACCTCACGGACTCTGATCTGCAATTCAAACATGCTCTGATACCATCTCGTTGGCACCCTTGCCACAACAACCACCAATTACAATACCACCCAGGATTAATCACCAAATTACAATAACATATGATCTGATAACCTAATTAAGTGCGGAAAGCATTAAAAACATAAATAAAGTAGTGCAAAAAGTGTTAAAACCCTACGGTGCTATAAGGTACCACGTCTACGTCTACACACCCATACATTTATTACAATCATCCAGAATATATTACAACATTGTCCAAATCACAATTACCGATCAAATAGTGCCGAGTCTCCCAAATCTTCCAAACGACCTAACTAGAAGGTCCAGCAGTAGACTTCCCTTTTCCTGTAAAAATAAAAATCAACAACTGGGAATAAGCGGATGCTTAGTGAATACAGAGATTATGCATTTTATAAATTTTTATGAAGCCCAAGGATAACACAGATGACCAACATCGGATATCCTCTTCGTACACAAAGTACGGACCAGAGCCGCAGCCCCTTCGAGCTCAAAGCTCGGCATTTAAACATACCACCTGAGACAAACGTACGATCGGGGATGACATACTGCCTACCGGGCCTAGGAGGGATCAGCTCCAGGTCATATAGCACAGTAACATCAGAGTAATCGATGCGACCCACCGGTCCATCAATAGATGCACAACAATCGAAAGGACATGCAACAAGTAGGAATGTGCATCTAAGTCTACGCAAGTTAGTAGAATTCCAAACAAATAATTGAAGCAACAGGTCTCAGCAGGCAAAGCTTAACATAAAACAAATATAAATATGCGAAATCTACTGTACTCACAGTGGGTGCGTAATTTATCTTTTAACCGATATTATTTCTCTTCGGGCTTTCAACCGGATCCACCAAGTACCCCACTGTGGGTTAAACAACACCACAAGGGACCTGTTAAATCAATTACAACAATTCCTCATATCATTAACCGTTTAAATCCATAAATCAAGTTTCGTAAATTTGGCGATATTTTCCCCCATTTCGGGTACATGTCCAAATTCATACCATAATTAAGTTTGAACCCATTTCATGTTCATACATTGTCCTTTATATAACTCATGATGTAAACCATCAATTGGTGTGTTTTTATTTCCAATTAACCTTTCATTATATACTTTAATTTACTACCAAAAATATCCCAAAAGTGTAATTATTAGTCCATAGATTCGACCCCTTTAAAACCCATTCGAATCTGCCCAAAATTGAATGTACTCGCCGAGTTCAGTATAGGAACTCGCCGAGTTCCTGTTAGATTCGAACCATTTCGACTTTAGGGGCTAAACTCGAACCCCATTCGAATCTAGGGGCTAAATTCGAACCTATAATGATAGATTCGAACCCTTGCTCGAATCTGATGGTTAAACTCGAGTATATACTCGAATCTAGCACAAATTTCGAGTTTGTTCATGCATTTCGATTTTGTTCTTGACATATTCGAGTTTGTTCATCATTTCAGCTTAAATCTTTCATTTCTAAGTCAAAAATCATGCATATATCAAGTATCAGGTCTAGATTCGATTCTATTATGCATATACTATCATAATCTTGCAGTATTTCAAGCAAAACAAGCTCCAATTTACATAAAATGACAGATTCGAATTCTAATTTACTTCAAAACCGAAACTATAAACTTAAAAGGATCGATTCTTACATTAATTCGTATGAAATCAGAAATCCGATTGTAGATTGTTGTTGTACTCCTCGATACCTTTCCGTTGACGTATAATTCTCAAAAATCTGACGGTCGGTTTGTGAAATATCTTAGAGAGATGTAGAGAGAAAATTCTAGAGAGATAAAGTAGTGAGATAGTGTAAAATAGAATAATGAAGCCTATTGCCCTTTATATACAACTTTCGTCATTTTTGCACATTTCACCACTCGAACTAACCGGTTCCATAAAATACTGATTTAATCTTAGAATTATCATAAATAACTTTTAAATTCATAATACTCCATAAAATTGATTCTGAGTTCAATTTTCTTAAAAGTAGCAACAAACTTGCTCAAATATCCAAAATACATAATAATCGCCCAAATTCAACTTAAATATATATTTTCCACTTAATTAACCAAAATACATTAAAATAAATCTGAGGATGTTACAATGATGAGAGAGTTCACTGGACAAAAAGATATGGTTAGGCCCGCAAAGACCCGATTTGCCATCGCTTTCACAACACTGAATTGCTTTAGGACTCACCTGTTCACTTCTGAATCGTGGACAAAAAGCAAATTTCGAAAGAGGCGCGAGGCAGGCAAATAGCAAATACCATATTGTTGTCATCTTTTTGGAGCAATATAGATATTGCCGTCAGAGTGGGTTTGCCTTTGTTGGGCATGCTTCGTTTAGTTGATGGAGAGAGAAAGCCTCCCATGGGACATATATATGAAGCGATGGATAGGGCAAAGGAGATGATTGCCGCCTCTTTGAAGAACAAATTGGATAAGTATGAACAAATCTTCACCATCATTGATACGAGATGGAATTGCCAATTACATCGATCTTTGTACGCTGCCAGACATTTCTTGAATCCATATTTTTTTATAACAATCCGCATATTGAAGAGGATTCTAAGGTGATGGAAGGGTTGATGTCATGCATCCGTAGGTTGTCATTGAGCATGCACCAGTTCTTTCACGACTTGATAACATCCTTTGATAGCTGCAACATGGAGTGGGTTTTTTCCATGACGATCACGTGCAAGAATTGTCTCGGGGTTAGTCAATACAAGCTCTCTGACAATATTCGTGACCTTTTGCAGCTGCTAGATGAAGCGGAAAGCTCCTTTGTGAATCACATTCAGTAGTCAACTGTGGCTTTCTGATTAAGATTTCCTTCAAAAAATCAGTATGACCAAGCATCACTGCAACATGTAATGGCATATCATCGTAACAATTATATGTAACCCTATCGAGTATGAGAGGATCTTCCCGAAGCTACATGCTCAAGACAGTTACATTTCCTTCTAGTGATGCTTTGTAAAGAAGTCTCTCCATTCTTGCCATTAAATGCCTCTTGATATCTCACTGCAAAAGAAGTGTTGTTTACCTCATGGTGGGCAATATGAAATCAAATAAAATTATATAATAAGAGACTGCAGCTAGTGATAAGATAGCCTGCTCACATAGTGGATACCTTAACCGAATTCAAACAGTGAGTGTTAAGTAACCGGACCCAACTATACAAAGGTGGTTACTCGCGATTCTATTATTCAAATTTTCACCGCAAAACAATTAAAACAAATCGGTTCGAACTCAAGCATGCAAAATAACTCAAGCATGCAAGATAAGTACCCAAAGCTTTTACGGCCGACAAAAGTAATGGTATCATACGCATACCTAATAAAATCATCGTCTTATCTTGTTGTAACCAAAATCACACAATCCGATCTATTAATGGGTTTATTGAGCTTTGAATGGATGGTTTATGGATTGTTTCACTTCATTTCTTTTACGTAAATCAACATGAAACCTTTTTTTACCTTTATTTTGATGTAAGAATCAACTCAAAAACAAGTTAAGTTTTAGTTTTATATACTTGAACCACTTGTGTTTTTTATCCAAAAAGTCACAGAAAAGTATACCTGAAACGAAAAAGTACCCAAAGATCCAAAGTATTAGATTAGAGACCAACCAACCAACCGTTGCTCCAAAAGTAAACAGTCAATGTCCAATGTAAACTCGAATATTCGAGTACTATGGTGTTCTGTCCGTATATATATACATATTAATTTTCTTTTATTGCAATGTTAATACATGTTTCGTGTATATACCGCGTTCCATTAATTACAATATTTATTTCGTTTATCTTACCACATTCCAAAATAAGCAAATATTCGCCACTTACACAACCAACCAACCGTTGCTCCAAAAGTAAAACTCAATGTAAACTATAGATATAAATTTTCTAGTATTGAAATTATAATACACGTTGGCGTTCCATTAATTTCAATACTTATTTCGCTTATCTTACCACATTCCAAAATAAGCAAACATTCACCACTTACGCATGTCAAAAGCAAAGAAGGAAAATAGAAACTCTTCTTTTTTTAAAATTTTTAATGACATCTCTCTCTCTCTCTCTCTCTCTCCCTCTCGAACACACAAATATGTATATTGTCAAAAGCAAGGAAGAAAAATAAAAACTCTTCATTTTATTTAATTTCGAATGACGTCTCTCTCTCTCTCTTCTCTTTCTCTCTCTCTCTCTCTCTCTCTCGCACACACATTTCTTTTTGTTTAAGTTTCTCGAAAGAGTAATTCGTGAGAGTGTCTCTCTGCGCCGGTCATGTGCTTGAAGCATCCGGAGTCAAGCTAACATACGTGAGTTACCTACAAAACGCATTAAGCAGTGAGGTACCCACTTTAGAATGGGTCCTTTGGAGTTAGGCAAATCACGCGGTGCAATGTCAATTACAAGTTTATTGGCTTTCGGAACTTTAGGAACGTGGCTCTTATTGGGTATCCACTTTTGAAGGAACTGATTTTTGAATTAATTTTTTCGCAACTCACTGTTGTTTAGATTTGGGAACCTTGACATTAGCTATCTAAACACGCATATTTGACATATGAAAAGATGTTGCAGGTTAAAGCATGACGATTAATAGAGTTCAAAGACAACAAATTAGAATAGAATATTTGTTACAAGATAGTAAAGAGTCAATGTCCAATGTAAACTATAGATTTAGCTTCTGCTCCAAAAGTAAACAGTCAATGTACAATGTAAACTATAGATATAAATTTTTTAGTATTGCCATGTTAATACATGTTGGCGTTCCATTAATTTCAATATTTATTTCGTTTATCTTACCACATTCCAAAATAAACAAACATTCACCACTTACGCATGTCAAAAACAAAGAAGGAAAATAAAAACTTTTCTTTTTTTTTTTCTTTTTTAATTTTGAATGACGTCTCTGTGTGTCTCTCGCACACACAAATATATATTGTCAAAAGCAATGAAGGAAAATAAAAACTCTTTCCTTTTTTTTTTAATTTCGAATGACGTCTCTCTTTCTCTCTCGCACACATTTTTTTTTAGCTTCTCTAAAGAGTAAAAGTGATAATCAATCAAATTGTTTCTACCAAGAAGATAAAAGTGCAACTCAATCAAATTGAATAAACACATGCATATGTCAAAAGAGTTTCCTTGATACTTAAAGATATCAATATTTATTTCGTCTATCTTATCACGTTCCAAAATAGGCAAATATTCACCTACCTAAGATGTCAAAAGCAAAAACAAAAACAAAAAAAAACTCTTATTATGCAAAACGTGAACGAACCATCGCACACACACACACACACACACACAAATACAAACTTAAAGAAAGCAAATACAAATAAATATAATCAAACTTTTTGTAGATCTAAAAGAAAATGACAAACCACATCATTTGTGTAACTTCTCCAAAATGGTCCAAAAGAATAATAATAGTAAGTTTTTATGAGAATCGATAAAATCGGGAGAAGCAAACATAAAGTCATTAATAACATGGATATGGCAATAAAAAATAGAAAACGAACTAAGTTTTTATGAGAATCAATAAAATCGAACATAGAGAGCATAGCAATACGAAACGAGATACTGACACGAAGACGTTGGCTAATAATATCTAGCCACTTAGAATATAAAAGAATGGATTACCTACAAACTACACTAAACTAAACTACAAATATAAGCTGAAACATTATAGTATTTGATATGTACGGACCAAAAGAGCAAAATAAAGTGCTGAAATATAAACGTTTAAGTACATATTTAAAATAGGGTTAAGTACCATTTTGACCATTTAAGTTTCAGATTTTTTTTTGATTTAGCCACTAAACTATTTTTTGTCCCTATTTAGCCACTAAGCTATTTTTTTTATACACATTTAGCCATCAAAATTTTTTTTACTGATTTATTGAAATTGTCGTGATTTGGCCTCTAAACAATCATATTTTGCAACGATTTAACCATAAGTTTTATTCATTTTCCCCAAAGTAGAACAGTAAACTAAAGTTTAGTGGTTAAATGAAGACAAAAAAAAATTAAGTGGCTAAATGGGACAAATAATAAGGATCAACGTAACTAGAAGCTAACTACATATGAATCTGAATCATCCCTCAGCTAAAACAACACAAAAAATAGAAAAAATAACCGCTGCATCTCAAATCACATCTCAATAAAGGTAAAAGAAAGGAAAAAGGGCTATAAATGGCTCATCGTGTGGGATGTCACCGAAACGAAGTGAGAAGGCTCAAATGGGATACTAGGGGAAAATAAAAGTGCAAAAGTTAAACAAAAGAAAGCTAAAAATGGGTTATCCAAAAATTGCCTCTATATGTGTGTCAAATTTCAAAAAGTTGTGATTTTTACGTGTATTTAAATTCAAGTTCTACTTCTATCAATCAACACTGACATAAACACACATCAAATGAAAATGAGAATAAAAATGATGCAATAGGGCTCAAATTCTCACGAAATGAATGATAGAGGTAATATTTGTGCTAATATCATGCAGTTTAGGTTCAAAAAGTCACAACATGCATTCAAAACGCTCTTATTATTCAAATAGCATCAAACTCACTATCTCAGTATCCCATGCAATCTAAACTAAACAATATTACTAAAGAGTCTAACGCATTTCACAAAGAGAGAAAATTTCCAAAAGTGGCTAATTTTAGGATAAAAATGCATAAATTTGCACTAAAGCTGGCTAACTTCGGACAAAAAGCTCAATAATGCCAATTAAATTACCCCAACCCACACTTAATATGGACAGTATCAAAGATAATGTGCAAGAATGGAAAGTAACAAAAAGTTGAACGAAAAAACTTCCCTGCTAGGAGGATTTGGGCTCGTGAAGCTGAACTGACTCCCAGCGAAGCCATGGTCCAACCTTAATCAACCAGCCAACCACAACACAATCAAATTAAAATGTAAGCAGCAACGACATAGTGTTTTATATGAACATACCAAAAGATCAAAATTAAGTGCGGAAATATAAATGTTTAACTAAAATATAAGTAAAACAAAATGTCAAAGAGTCTAAATGAGATGATCAAGGATCAGTCGAGGTGCATGCACGTGAATTCGACAGCGCTAGAAAGTAATCCCAAATATCACAATGGCGAGCCAGGGCTTGGCTGTATCGATTCTGATTGGGTTACATAATTGGTAAGGTTTGTGATGTGGCATCGACTTGCATCGGCGCTGTGTCTGGGCTATAAATGACCGCGGGAAGAGGGAGGAGTACCTATGCGAACTTGACGTCATTCGCATGCCAAACCTGCAAGATAAAAGCATATAAGAACAAGAACTCACAATACATGGCAGATGAAATCGACCACCAAAACCATTGGACCTAAACTAAAAGTTATCAGAAAGACTGAAAGAAAAAAAATGCAAATACTAAAAGAAACATGTATGAGAATAACAAAAGAATAGCAAAAATCATTTACAAAACTACACTTTTGCAATATACTAAACAAGCAGCCCCTAGATTAATCATCATGGATACAAAACTCTTAACAATCAAGAACTTAACTTGATAAAGCTAAAAAAATGTATCTAAATGCCCGAAAATAGGAAACTCTTGACAAATAATTGAGGAAGCAAAATAAACGATGAACACTCCAACATAGGTCTAAAACTACTAATTATAACTAGCAACTAAAGTATAATCACAAAAACACGAAGAAAAGAAAAGAAAAGAAAACAGAAAATAAAGAATTGTCTAAAATGCTAATGAACTTACTAGCAGCAAAACTCCGAAAAGAGCAAAAATCATATGTGAAAACTATTAAAACACAAGAGTGACATGGCCAATGACTGCTCTAATAATTCGAATCACAAAGAATGATACCTCATTGATGTTTAAGCGTTTGAGGTAACAATCTAAGTTTCATCTCAATGGAGTTTAAAAAAATTTAAAAAAAAAATTAGGGTGTAGTGACAGGCGCCATTTTGATCTATGCGGATTTGGCAATCAAAAATAAGGAAATGAAGAAAGCCAAAGTTATAAGGGTCGTAGATAGTACAGCATGAAGTTGACCTCTAGACTTATAAAACAGATGGAATGGCGAATAGAAGTGACATATCGATACTCATGATGTTCACTAATAGCTAGCCACTGAAAACAGGAGAAGATGGAATTAACCTACAAAGCGAACTAACTAAACTAAGCTAACTAACACGAAGCATACTAAGTAAAGAGGAAGGAACTAGACTAAGGTAATACATGATACTAACGGCTAACAAACAAAGGCAATTAATAAACAAGCAACACAGATAAGCCAAACTAATTTCAAATAAGTAAATGCAACACCCACTTGGATCTCTCTTTAAGGATTAATAAAAAGTATCTAAGTGAATGAACACTTCATATGTTTTGGTTTGGTTGAAGAAAAACAAGTTGGAGTGATCCCACCTATTTTAACCTTTTAAGCTCGAGTGTTTTTCAACATATATGCAACAGTTAATTCAATTCACCAAATTTCAAGAATTAATTCCCAATCTCTGAAATTCTAGTAGAAAGTATCTTTTTACCAAATATTTAATTAACTAAAATAAGTTTTCAAATCCAATTCTGTCAACACCACAGCGCTCAGAATTAATCTCAAACATTCATTTAAATTACATAACCACATATCATATGCATGGATATTAGAGATCAACTTAACCCTACGATCACAATAATGCTAAGGACTAATTGCATGCAATAATTTTACAATTTATCATCTAATCACCATTGTCATCACAATAATGCTAGAAATAGCAATCATCTAACAAATCACACAAATATGACAAGGGTTATAAAATTCAGAATTAAAATCCAAAATTCATGATAACAATATTGCTATAAAATCGAAGACAATACTGATTTTATCAAATCAACGGATAAATCAAAGATTACATAAGTGACAAACACACTTTTTCGAGCAAAACATCAAATACTTTCATTAATCCATTAAAGAACAAATTACAAGTGAGTGATAAAACAAACTACTCACTAAACATTGCAATAAACCAAGAATAAACCGAAAGAGATAAAGTAGATACCCTTGAATCTTCGGCTTCAATCAACAAAATCTAAGCTAAAAAATGTAAACCCTAGACTAACACGCACAAATCCCACCTTAATGTATGTGTAAATGACCGCTATAATGATTCCAATCACAAGAAAATGATACCTGAATGATGACAATCTAACCTTAATCTCAATAGAATTTAAAAAAATAAAATTAAAAAAAACTCAATGTGTAGCATTTGGCTCCAAGAAATCAAGCATTAAAGAGCACCCGCTACACGAATCACACTCCAATTAGGCAAAACAAGTAAGAAACTAATGCAAAAACTTGGGGTCAATTCCGGTTTGAAAATTCAGTAAAAACATCAAATCTTCTTTGAAACCACCATTTGTGTACTGAATTTAGGGCAAGCAACCTCACTATAGTGATATGATCCTCAATTGTGCCAAAAAGAATGAACTAACCGCTCAAGTCATGAATCAGGGCTCAAACTTCCAAGGGTTAAACCAAATAAGTAGTGACCAGTGTTGTCAAAAGCGTTAGCGATGCGGTGCTATACCGCTAAAGCATGAATAGCAGTTGCTGTTACTATTTTTTTTACAGCAATTATATAATTATATATATATATATATATATATATATGTGTGTGTGTGTGTGTGTGTGTGTGTGAGAGTGTGTGTGGTAAGTATATTAGGTTAAAAATTTAAGGGTACGTGAAAGGCACACGTAAGGTTGTTTCTTTTGCATGAAGGTGTGACTCGTGAGGCTCCTCGAAACTTAACGTTCAAGCATCCACTGTCGCCGGCCATTCTCCCACCGTCGCGGGATATCACAAACCTAACCTCTGGCGAGGCGCCAGTTCAGTACCTTTATATTTCTAAAGGTTTTTTTCTGATTTGTTTTCTGATTTTATTCGGTTACTGATTTTGCTACAAAAATACATACTAGTTATTAGTTATTATTGATTATTAGTTCAGTTCTTGATTTCATCTTTAATGGGTTTTTTTTCTGATTTTTTTTCTTTTATTTCATCACAGTAACTTAATGTTACATTACTGATTTTGCAACAAAAATACATATTCGTTATTAGTTATTTATTATTAATTATTAGGTCAGTAAGTCGCTTCATGATTTCTTCTTTTACTGATTTTACATCTTTAAAAGGTTTTATTCTGATTTTTATTCTTTATTTTTTCATCATAGTATCTTAAGGCTATATTACTGATTTTGCTACAAAAATACATATTATTAATTATTAGTTCAGTTTATGATTTCTTATTTTAGGGTTTAGGGTTGTCAACAGTTATTAGTTTAGTCATGAACTTATGATTTCTTAATATTACTTTTTTTATAGAAATGGTTAATAGAGAAAAAGAATTAGATCCAGGATATACATATGGTTCATTGATTGAAGGAACCAAGAATTCGGTTCAATGCAATTTTTGTGGTTCATTGATTGAAGGAACCAAGAATTCGGTTCAATGCAATTTTTTTGGTTTTGTATCAAAAGGCGGAATCACTCGACACAAACATCATCTTGCTTGGGATTCGGCGGACGTAGCAAAATGCGAAAAAGTACTAAATGATGTAAAACAATTATTTAAAGAAAGTTTTGAGAAGAAAAAGCTCATGAAAGATTCAGTGAGTAACATACCTCACTTTGATGATTTTGTTGATTTAGAAGAAGAAGAAGAAGAAGTTAGTGAGATTTCTAAAAGAAAGAGATCACCTGTTTTCCACTACCTGAGTTGCGCCGTCGGCAAAGAAAGGACTGTTGGATATATTATTCACGTCATCGAGTCAATGGGAAAGAAAGGGGGTCACTTAGTTGGAACTCCACAATACAATGAAGTTCAAAAGAAACTAAGACTTGATGCGGTTCAAAAGCATTTGCTCGACATGGTTGCGGTATAAATCCCCCTAGCTATCATGAGGTACGAGATCCAATGCTAAAGCTTAAGATGGAACATACCAGAAAAATTTTGGTAGAAAATTTAGTTGAAAAGACAACCTACGGATGTTCTTTGACGGCTGATGGATGGAGGGACCAGAAAGGAAGAGCATTTGTTAACTTTTTAATGAATCCTCCCCGAGGAAGTATGTTTATCGAATCAGTGGATGTTTCTAGCTATTCACATACATGTGACAATATGTTCACATTTTTAATCGATTTATCCAAAAAGTCGGGCCGAAGGATGTCGTTCAAATTGTGACTGATAATGCTAGTCATAACGTTAGTATTTATTTAAAGGGAATCTTGTGGAAGAAAAATATCCGCACATCTATTGGTATCCATGTGCAGCACATTACATAGACTTGATGTTTGGAGACATCTTCAAGTTGCCACATCTGAAAAGAACAATTGAGAGGGCAATTGCGGTTAATACATACATTTACAACCGCACATTGTTATTGAACATGATGAGAGAGTTCACCGGACAAAAAGATATGGTTAGGCCCGCAAAGACCCGATTTGCCATCGCTTTCACAACACTGAATTGCTTTAGGACTCACATGTTCACTTCTGGACGAAAAGCAAATTTCGAAAGAGGCGGGAGGCAGGCAAATAGCATATACCATATTGTTGTCATCTTTTTGGAGCAATATAGATATTGTCGTCAGAGTGGGGTTGCCTTTGTCGGGCATGCTTCGTTTAGTTGATGGAGAGAGAAAGCCTCCCATGGAACATATAAATGAAGCGATAGATAGGGCAAAGGAGATGATTGCCGCCTCTTTCAAGAACAAATTGGATAAGTATGAACAAATCTTCACCGTCATTGATACGAGATGGAATTGCCAATTACATCGGTCTTTGCACGCGGCCAGACATTTCTTGAATCCATATTTTTTATAACAATCCGCATAGAAGAGGATTCTAAGGTGATGGAAGGGTTGATGTCATGCATCCGTAGGTTGTCATTGACCGAAGACGAGGTGATGAAGATTCATGTTGAGCTTCCTTTATATAGGGCTGCACGAGGTCTTTTTGGAGACCCAGCAGCGAAGCAAATGAGAGTCAAACTTGCACCAGGTATTATACATATATTTATAAACTATAACTTTTAAACTCTATAATATCGTTTAACCATCAATCTTACTTAGTATTCTTTATTTGTTAATAAATTAGCCTAGTGGTGGAAACAACTCTGAGAAATTTGCGATGAAGGTACTCAGTCTTGCATGTAGTCTTGCATGTAGTTCATCCGGTTGTGAACGTAATTGGAGTGTATTTGAACATGTAAGTAGCTCAGATTTTGTATTATAAAAAGTAAAAACATACTATAATTTATACTATTCATAGTTTAATACGTGTTAATAGTTATTATATTTTACTTGAAGCTTCATTCTAAGAAAAGAAATCGGCTAGAGCAACAAAAGTTAAATGATTTGGTATATATAAAGTATAATCGGGCTTTGAGACGGAGGTACGATTTTCGTGATACAACTGACCCAATCATCTTGGACGACACCAATGTTCAAGATCCCAATGAGTGGTTGATGGATATTTTTGAAGAAGATGCACCACTGTTTGAGGGTAAAGACTTGA
Source organism: Centrapalus pauciflorus (assembly GCA_020465985.1). NCBI lineage: Eukaryota > Viridiplantae > Streptophyta > Magnoliopsida > Asterales > Asteraceae > Centrapalus > Centrapalus pauciflorus. The sequence continues at coordinate 25,371 of JAANYP010001620.1, read as the reverse complement.
CGTGGGGAAATTTTGCGGCTGCTAGGAGGCGGAATGAGGCGCCTTATTCGACACTTACGCAACCAACCAACCGTTGCTCCAAAAGTAAACAACCAATGTCCAATGTAAACTATAGATATAAATTTTCTAGTATTGCAATGTTAATACACGTTGGCGTTCCCTTAACTTCAATATTTATTTCGTTTATCTTACCACATTCCAAAATAAGCAAACATTCACCACTTACGCATGTCAAAAGCAAAGAAGGAAAATAAAAACTATTCTTTTTTTTTAATTTTGAATGATGTCTCTCTCTCTCTCTCTCTCTCGCACACACAAATATATATATTGTCAAAAGCAAGGAAGAAAAATAAAAACTCTTCCTTTTTTTTAATTTCGAATGACGTCTCTCTCTCTCTCTCTCTCTCTCTCTCTCTCTCTCACATTTCTTTTTTTAAGTTTCTCCAAAGAGTAACTCGTGAGAGTGTCTTTGTGCCCGGTCATGTGCTTGAAGCATACGGATTCAAGGTACCATACGTGAGTTACCTACAGAACGCATTAAGCACGGAGGTACCCACTTTATAATGGGTCCTTTGGAGTTACGCAAATCACGCGTTGCAATGTCAATTACAAAATTATTGGCTTTCGGAACTTTAGGAACCCACTTCTTATTGGGTATTGCGAACTGATTATTGAATTAATTTCTTTCTTTGGAACTCAGTGATGTTTAGATTTGGGAACCTTGTCCTTAGCTATCCAAACATGCATATTTGACATATGAAAAGATGTTGGAGGTTAAAGCATGACGATTATTAGAGTTCAAAGACAACAAATCAGAATTGAATATTTGTTACAAGATTTAGCTTCTGATCTATTAGAGAAATTTGACACATGAACATCATTTTTCACTAATGGCCTCTTGCTATGGGTAACACTACTCTCCTTTTTCTTTCACACTTTACTATTTAATCTTTTTTCTTTCTTGTCGAGAAACGACTTCTTTCCGGTGTGCTTCTTTCACCAAACATGCTTGAATGTACTTTTCACAGAACTATGTGACATGAATGAAGAACTGAAATTAGACGAATCAGAGTGAAAATTATTCTGCAAAATCTTCTTACCGTGAATAGGGGGTTGTTTGTTTACTTTTTGATTAAGTGCTGTCTGAATTAAGTTGTCTGTCTAAGTTTAAGTTTTCAAAATCAAACTTTTATTGATGAATTTTTTTTTACAATTTACAATCAAACATCTACTAACGTGATCAATAAAATAAAACAAAGAATTTCAATATCAATTTCGAATTATCATTCTTTAAATTTTGAGATTACAGAAAACATAAAAAAAAAATTTAAACATCTTTATGGATTAGTCGTCTCAAGAATTTGAAGAACCCAATCAAGTATCCCGAAAGGAGAAGAGTCATCATCACCATCTACACTAATGTATATGATAAAGTGTCTTGCTACCAATGACCGTAGATGGTGCCAAAGCTATTATGGAAATCGAATAAGTTATGCACATGCATGCAGTAGCAATCCACACAATAACTTTTAGAGCCCACAAGATAGTAGCATTCTTTAAAAATAGCGATCCACTTATCAGCAATAAGATTGTCATAATAGGGGTAATAAATCCCACTGTGTTAGCTACCTTAAAGATTGCGTACCCAATTTCCATTTTTGATGCTCCCAGCACAGGCTCTCCAAGCTCATAGGATAAATCAATCGTTGGTTGATCATGCAAAACTACTTTTGGAGACTGAGCAATTGTTGAGTGATATTTCTCAGCTACACTTGCGACATTTGTGCGTGTTTGAAAGGCTTGTGGGGTATTGTTTGGAGAGTTTTTGTAAGGTCTACCACTACGAGATCTATCTAGACGCGGAGCCGTCAACGAATGCGGAATCCTCATTAACGGGTAGACGGAAACAACTCTCAACTACGAAACACGGAGACTATCAGAGGCTGAACGAACGACACACGAACGATCCTACGAACTGATTCTCTCCGAAACGGCACTAACGCTGATGATAAACTCGAGATTGCTTTATGCTTAATCCCTCACGAATTCTACAAAAAGTCTGATAATTAATCGAGTCTATCCCTAATTATAGACCCTGATTCGAGTCTGTTATGGGCCAAACTCGAATCTGGCCCAAGGCCCATTCGAGTTTGTCCACGAAGACACTCTCGAATCTGGGCTCATTCGAATCTAGGGCTACATTTGAATCTATCACAGATTCGAATGCCAAGCCTTATATAATTCGAATCTAACTAATTCACTTAAACACCTAAGTGCTGAAACTTATGTTTTTACTTATGCTTGAATTAATCTTTGAACTTTATGTTTGAACTTTCTGTAATATGTTACATCAAGTTCAAACACACAATCAATAACAATCAAACACATATAAACACATATATCAAAACACTCGTTAATTCTCAATACCTTGAATATTACTTAAACCAAAATGTTAGATCGCTTAGACTGCTATCGTCACACACGGTGTACCAACAGACTCCCCCTTGACGATAGCTTCTAACTATTTACATCAAGTTTAAGTACTAGATCTATATATACTACTACCTGCATATACCAGCATCTATACAAACTCTGACAACTTTCTGGAACTTTCTGGCTTCAGATCTCCATCCTTCATGAACCAAAGGTTTAGCAATTCTTCTGTTCCTTTCTGAACCAAAGGTTTAGCAATTCAGCTCTAGTCGGCTCTCTTTCAGCCTCTTCCAATTCTGTATCATCTACCGAGGCCATTCTGATGTCATCAATATCTATCACATGCTGTTCAGTGTGCTCATATAATTCTGTGACAGGTTGGGATTGGATGATTACTTCGTTTACATTATCGTCCTCGTCTAATACAACCTCCTCATCAGATCTCCAATCGGCCACATCTTCTGGTACAAACTCACCTTCTTCCAAGTCCTCCACATCATCTTCAAAATCAAAATCTATCCCTGATGGCTCTTCATCAATATCCATCAATGCATCGATTATTTCACGCACTTGACTTTCCGAGACCTTTGATGAACTTGCCTCACCCATTTCTCCTCCTGCTAGACTAGGCTCCCCCTGAGATTGAGCAGTCTGAGCAGCACAAAAAATATACTGGCTCATTCTGACTTTTAGGGCTGGGATCATTGCCTTGATTGTCTTCGTCATCACCATCTCTTGACCTCTGTACATCTGGATCACGGCACGACGTCTCCCCCTGAGCCTGTATATTTTTCAATAACTGCTCTATTAGGGAGCGCATCGTCCTTATCTCTGCGGCCTGATCTGCAACAAATGATTTGAGCTCTGTGTTCTCTTCCTGGACTTTCGCCACAATATTCTTCAACTCGGCATTCTCCTTATCGAGATTTGCATTATGCGCCTGAATTTCACCGATTGCCTTGGTGATGCTTAATATATGGACGTTGTGGAAGTCAACACGGGCTTTAAGCTGTAGAAATCGTTGATTGTCGGCATATGATGATGAGGTTGACGGTATTGACTGTATAGGCGTAGGAATGATTGGTGATGGAATATATGGTTCAGCGCGAGGTGGTGGTGGTGGTGGAGTGGTGGCCTGAGGTTCTTGATGTTGAGTTTGGGGGATTTCCGGTTGAGCTTCAGATGCTGAGGATGATCCTTGCATAAACCTGTGACGCTTGGCCCGTTGCCGAGTCACTAAGGGAGCAATCTCTTCTTCTTCAAAATCTGATTCATCAGATTCCCTTATTACTCTCCTCCTCGATGCTTCTTCATTAACTACCAACCTTGATCCATATGTTCCAATTTGAAAAGTTGGTTCAGTCGATACTGACTCAGGAGCCTCAACCTCTAACTCCTCCATCTCTTCCGATTCTATTGTAGATGATGACAAAACATTATCAGCCTGCTCTGGCTCATACTCTTCAACATCTCTCAACACATCTTCCTCTCCTTCTGGAGGCTCAAGTAGTTCACCCACTAACGCAGCAGCAACATCTTCATTAGCATGAGGACCTGCCTCCCGGATTTCATTAAGTGTTTGGCATAATTGTTCAGCTTCGCTTGGAACATTTGAAGGCACGGCTTCCTGTACTTCCGGCTGCTGACTGGTAGAAGGCCTAGAAGCCTGAGTTTGACTCGCGGATGGTCTTTGTCTTCGCCTTTGAGCACGTGGTGGCTGTGGTTGTTGTTGTTGTTGTGGAGGCTGCCCGGCTCGAACTTCAACTTCCCCTGCCCAGTTGGCAACATCTGGGGCTTCAAAATTCCTATCCAAGATGGCTCCAAACAATGGACGCTCAACTGGAACAGCCAACCTTCCTCTGTGCGAGGAACAGTCAGCGAAGATCCTTTTATCCATAACAGCAACGCTTTGAATGTCATTCGACGGAGGCAGATTTGGCAAGAAGTGCCTGATCAACATCATGATGAATCGTGGATATACAGGAACTGTTGACTTTCTGAAGCTATGATCTGGTGAACAAATTCAGAGAAAAACATTTCTGAGAAGCTGTATGGTCGATTATGCACCATTGCGACTATCCCAGACTGGATCTTCGCAACCATATAGTCAAACCCTATAATTTATACTATTCATAGTTTAATACGTGTTAATAGTTATTATATTTTACTTGAAGCTTCATTCTAAGAAAAGAAATCGGCTAGAGCAACAAAAGTTAAATGATTTGGTATATATAAAGTATAATCGGGCTTTGAGACGGAGGTACGATTTGCGTGATACAACTGACCCAATCATCTTGGACGACACCAATGTTCAAGATCCCAATGAGTGGTTGATGGATATTTTTGAAGAAGATGCACCACTGTTTGAGGGTAAAGACTTGACGTGGGGAAATTTTGCGGCTGCTAGGAGGCGGAATGAGGCGCCTTATTCGACACTTACGCAACCAACCAACCGTTGCTCCAAAAGTAAACAACCAATGTCCAATGTAAACTATAGATATAAATTTTCTAGTATTGCAATGTTAATACACATTGGCGTTCCCTTAACTTCAATATTTATTTCGTTTATCTTACCACATTCCAAAATAAGCAAACATTCACCACTTACGCATGTCAAAAGCAAAGAAGGAAAATAAAAACTATTCTTTTTTTTTTTTAATTTTGAATGATGTCTCTCTCTCTCTCTCTCTCGCACACACAAATATATATATTGTCAAAAGCAAGGAAGAAAAATAAAAACTCTTCCTTTTTTTTAATTTCGAATGACGTCTCTCTCTCTCTCTCTCTCTCACACACACACATTTCTTTTTTTAAGTTTCTCCAAAGAGTAACTCGTGAGAGTGTCTCTGTGCCCGGTCATGTGCTTGAAGCATACGGATTCAAGGTACCATACGTGAGTTACCTACAGAACGCATTAAGCACGGAGGTACCCACTTTATAATGGGTCCTTTGGAGTTACGCAAATCACGCTGTGCAATGTCAATTACAAAATTATTGGCTTTCGGAACTTTAGGAACCCACTTCCTATTGGGTATTGCGAACTGATTATTGAATTAATTTCTTTCTTTGGAACTCAATGATGTTTAGATTTGGGAACCTTGTCCTTAGCTATCCAAACATGCATATTTGACATATGAAAAGATGTTGGAGGTTAAAGCATGACGATTATTAGAGTTCAAAGACAACAAATCAGAATTGAATATTTGTTACAAGATTTAGCTTCTGATCTATTAGAGAAATTTGACACATGAACATCATTTTTCACTAATGGCCTCTTGCTATGGGTAACACTACTCTCCTTTTTCTTTCACACTTTACTATTTAATCTTTTTTCTTTCTTGTCGAGAAACGACTTCTTTCCGGTGTGCTTCTTTCACCAAACATGCTTGAATGTACTTTTCACAGAACTATGTGACATGAATGAAGAACTGAAATTAGACGAATCAGAGTGAAAATTAATTTGCAAAATCTTCTTACCGTGAATAGGGGGTTGTTTGTTAACTTTTTGATTAAGTGCTGTCTGAATTAAGTTGTCTGTCTAAGTTTAAGTTTTCAAAATCAAACTTTTATTGATGAATTTTTTTTTACAATTTACAATCAAACATCTACTAACGTGATCAATAAAATAAAACAAAGAATTTCAATATCAAATTCGAATTATCATTCTTTAAGTTTTGAGATTACAGAAAACATAAAAAAAAACTTTAAACATCTTTATGGATTAGTCGTCTCAAGAATTTGAAGAACCCAATCAAGTATCCCGAAAGGAGAAGAGTCATCATCACCATCCACACTAATGTATATGATAAAGTGTCTTGCTACCAATGACCGTAGATGGTGCCAAAGCTATTATGGAAATCGAATAAGTTATGCACATGCATGCAGTAGCAATCCACACAATAACTTTTAGAGCCCACAAGATAGTAGCATTCTTTAAAAATAGCGATCCACTTATCAGCAATAAGATTGTCATAATAGGGGTAATAAATCCCACTGTGTTAGCTACCTTAAAGATTGCGTACCCAATTTCCATTTTTGATGCTCCCAGCACAGGCTCTCCAAGCTCATAGGATAAATCAATCGTTGGTTGATCATGCAAAACTACTTTTGGAGACTGAGCAATTGTTGAGTGATATTTCTCAGCTACACTTGCGACATTTGTGCGTGTTTGAAAGGCTTGTGGGGTATTGTTTGGAGAGTTTTTGTAAGGTCTACCACTACGAGATCTATCTAGACGCGGAGCCGTCAACGAGTGCGGAATCCTCGTTAACGGGTAGACGGAAACAACTCTCAACTACGAAACACGGAGACTATCAGAGGCTGAACGAACGACACACGAACGATCCTACGCTGATGATAAACTCGAGATTGCTTTATGCTTAATCCCTCACGAATTCTACAAAAAGTCTGATAATTAATCGAGTCTATCCCTAATTATAGACCCTGATTCGAGTCTGTTATGGGCCAAACTCGAATCTGGCCCAAGGCCCATTCGAGTTTGTCCACGAAGACACTCTCGAATCTGGGCTCATTCGAATCTAGGGCTACATTCGAATCTATCACAGATTCGAATGCCAAGCCTTATATAATTCGAATCTAACTAATTCACTTAAACACCTAAGTGCTGAAACTTATGTTTTTACTTATGCTTGAATTAATCTTTGAACTTTATGTTTGAACTTTCTGTAAAATGTTACATCAAGTTCAAACACACAATCAATAACAATCAAACACATATAAACATATATATCAAAACACTCGTTAATTCTCAATACCTTGAATATTACTTAAACCAAAATGTTAGATCGCTTAGACTGCTATCGTCACACAGGGTGTACCAACAGACTCCCCCTTGACGATAGCTTCTAACTATTTACATCAAGTTTAAGTACTAGATCTATATATACTACTACCTGCATATACCAGCATCTATACAAACTCTGACAACTTTCTGGAACTTTCTGGCTTCAGATCTCCATCCTTCATGAACCAAAGGTTTAGCAATTCTTCTGTTCCTTTCTGAACCAAAGGTTTAGCAATTCAGCTCTAGTCGGCTCTCTTTCAGCCTCTTCCAATTCTGTATCATCTACCGAGGCCATTCTGATGTCATCAATATCTATCACATGCTGTTCAGTGTGTTCATATAATTCTGTGACAGGTTGGGATTGGATGATTACTTCGTTTACATTATCGTCCTCGTCTAATACAACCTCCTCATCAGATCTCCAATCGGCCACATCTTCTGGTACAAACTCACTTTCTTCCAAGTCATCCACATCATCTTCAAAATCAAAATCTATCCCTAATGGCTCTTCATCAATATCCATCAATGCATCGATTATTTCACGCACTTGACTTTCCGAGACCTTTGATGAACTTGCCTCACCCATTTCTCCTCCTGCTAGACTAGGCTCCCCCTGAGATTGAGCAGTTTGAGCAGCACAAAAAATATACTGGCTCATTCTGACTTTTAGGGCTGGGATCATTGCCTTGATTGTCTTCGTCATCACCATCTCTTGACCTCTGTACATCTGGATCACGGCATGACGTCTCCCCCTGAGCCTGTATATTTTTCAATAACTGCTCTATTAGAGAGCGCATCGCCCTTATCTCTGCGGCCTGATCTGCAACAAATGATTTGAGCTCTGTGTTCTCTTCCTGGACTTTCGCCACAATATTCTTCAACTCGGCATTCTCCTTATCGAGATTTGCATTATGCGCCTGAATTTCACCGATTGCCTTGGTGATGCTTAATATATGGACGTTCTGGAAGTCAACACGGGCTTTAAGCTGTAGAAATCGTTGATTGTCGGCATATGATGATGAGGTTGACGGTATTGACTGTATAGGCGTAGGAATGATTGGTGATGGAATATATGGTTCAGCGCGAGGTGGTGGTGGTGGTGGAGTGGTGGCCTGAGGTTCTTGATGTTGAGTTTGGGGGATTTCCGGTTGAGCTTCAGATGCTGAGGATGATCCTTGCATAAACCTGTGACGCTTGGCCCGTTGCCGAGTCACTAAGGGAGCAATCTCTTCTTCTTCAAAATCTGATTCATCAGATTCCCTTATTACTCTCCTCCTCGATGCTTCTTCATTAACTACCAACCTTGATCCATATGTTCCAATTTGAAAAGTTGGTTCAGTCGATACTGACTCAGGAGCCTCAACCTCTAACTCCTCCATCTCTTCCGATTCTGTTGTAGATGATGACAAAACATTATCAGCCTGCTCTGGCTCATACTCTTCAACATCTCTCAACACATCTTCCTCTCCTTCTGGAGGCTCAAGTAGTTCACCCACTAACGTGGCAGCTACATCTTCATTAGCATGAGGACCTGCCTCCCAGATTTCATTAAGTGTTTGGCATAATTGTTCAGCTTCGCTTGGAACATTTGAAGGCCCGGCTTCCTGTACTTCCGGCTGCTGACTGGTAGAAGGCCTAGAAGCCTGAGTTTGACTCGCGGATGGTCTTTGTCTTCGCCTTTGAGCACGTGGTGGCTGTGGTTGTTGTTGTTGTTGTGGAGGCTGCCCGGCTCGAACTTCAACTTCCCCTGCCCAGTTGGCAACATCTGGGGCTTCAAAATTCCTATCCAAGATGGCTCCAAACAATGGACGCTTAACTGGAACAGCCAACCTTCCTCTGTGCGAGGAACAGTCAGCGAAGATCCTTTTATCCATAACAGCAACGCTTTGAAGTCATTCGACGGAGGCAGATTTGGCAAGAAGTGCCTGATCAACATCATGATGAATCGTGGATATAACAGGAACTGTTGATTTTCTGGAGCGGTGATCTGGTGAACAAATTCAGAGAAAAACATTTCTGAGAAGCTGTATGGTCGATTATGCACCATTGCGACTATCCCAGACTGGATCTTCGCAACCATATAGTCAAACCCTGCTTTCTTTGGTGCAAAGCATACCATAAAGACATGAGCAAGAAATCTCCATTGTCCGATTAACCCGCTCTTCATATAGGACACCTTCGTCACATCGAGACTATAACCCATTCTCTGAAAGGCCGTTTGCCTTATATTCAGAGGAAACTCTATTGGTCCAGACTCCTCTTCTTGCGAGCCCAGCTGCAACACCTGACGCAGCATATCCGCCGAAAATACTAGCGGTTGTCCAGCTATGCGAGTTCGTAGCACTGTCGGGGTGACCGAGCAGTCTACCTGAAGATGGTCATAAAATTGTCCAATGTAAGGTAAAACGAGCTGAACATTATGAGACAACGCAAAACCTATCCTAGATTCTACTAGGAAATCAAGCATTTGTCTGAATCCCTGCGCCTCAGGGAGATTATGATCAGGATGAAGGACCATATTGTGCTTAGGCACAAAAGCTCGTACAGCCATTTCTGCACAATAAACAAAACTATTAGATTTATGAAAAATCAATAAACTTGTTTAAATTCAAATCTGTTTTATTTTGAACTTGTTTAAGTACAAAATCCAACGTGATTAAATTTCTACAAGTTTAATAAAATTTAAATTCAATAGTGAAAATAAAAGACAGATTCGAATATAACAGATTCGAATAAGTCCCTTTTCGAGTTTGATGGCAGATTCGAATATCCTGGTCTTCTCGAGTCTAATGACAGATTCGAGAAACCTCAGGAACAGATTCGAACGGCCGACTCTATTTCAAACACCAAATCTCTTGATTTTAACCTTTTTGGACTTAGAAAATTACATTCATTGGTCCTACTAGTTACTAATCACAGATATGTGCCTTTAATTTGACTATTTATCGGTCCAAACTTGGTAATTTTGTAAAAACCCGATTTCGACCTTTAAACCTTCTAAAATCGATGATTTTGCCTAAAATGGTGTATAAAACTACATGAATCTTGTACAATCAAGTTGATTATACCTAGATACAGGAGTAGAATCGAACACTTTAGCTCTAAACTCGATGGATTGTCGTATATATGAAAAACGATAGACTCGAGCACAGATTCGAAATCGCCTGATTAGATTCGAGAGTATAGATTCGAAAATAGTAAGTATTAAATGACTTCACTGTTGACCTATATATACTACCAACCTTCGAATCTAAGGCCAGACTCGAATCTACTGACAGATTCGAAGCTTTCCAAATTCGAGTCTGTCCTAAACTCGAAAACACCAAACACTTAGAAAAATTTCGAAAATTTTTGAAATAACTTCAACTTTTTCAACCTTTTTCTACGGTATCGTGTAACAAGATAAACTATGCCAAATCTTTTACCCTAAGCTCAAGATATTTCACGCCATGTTTATTTTATCCAACTTTGAATGCACCCTCAGTAATTTTTGACCTTTTACCTAAGTAAAAATTAAACTAAAATAAAATAAACTAAAATTAGCTAAGATAAAATAAAATAAAATAAGATAAAAATAGAATTTTGACCAAAAATTTAATCTAGACTTAAGCTATACTGATAAAATTTACAACCTAAGCTAAATACTAAACAAAATCTTATTGAGGAGTATAGTCTAAGAAAGGTTCAATCAGATAGCGATGTCTGATACTTACTTTCAGTACTTAAACTTTCACACTTAGGAATTTTTGATTCCTTTGATTGTTTGTCGTGACATACCTATTTAGCCGATTGTTGGTATTTTACCCCTTTAAACACTCTACATTTCGGAATATCCCTTGGCATTTTTATTTATCAAGAAATTATCTTACGTGACTCAGACATAGACATACTTTTATGATCAAGGCACACAAACAAAGATTCTAACTTGTTGGTATTTGCAAACTTTCTTTAAAAGACAAACATCGGACACAGGTCTGTATTTTCATACAACAAAGTGTCTTAGTTTGACTTAAGGTTTATTTTTAAAGTTAGCAAGACAGCGGTGACAGGTCTGTACTGACGTACAACAGAGCGACATATCTGCTAACCCGAATCTAAACAGAGGCAACAGGTCTGTACTTACGTACAACAAAGTTACATGTTTTCGACTCTCAGTTTCATATGATTTTTCTATTCTTTCCATTTTTAAGATGTATTTGATGTTGCTATACATCCCCAGAAAGTTTGCATACCTCATTTAGACTCAAAGTTTGTATGTCTTGTACATAAAAATTAAGACCGATTGGTCGTACATCTAAGCTAGTGACACACTTGACTTTTTCTAGAGTATTTTATTAGTCTTGAGATTCCCTATATGTATTATGCCTACCAACACATCAAACAAAATAGAGTATAACACTTAGAATTTAGTTGCATTATGTGTGAAAGCCTAAACACTTAGAGTTTGTAACGACTGTGCTAATTTTCGTCACTTTGAACCTATGTATCTAAGACTTAACTCTTTTTCTGATATTCTCTTTTTTTTGATTTTTCTCTTTTTTTTTCTTTTGTTTTTCATAAGAAATAGTAATAAAATAAGATAACCTACTAACTTACTAAAAATAGAAACTTACTAAAAATAAAAACTTACTAAAAATGGAAACTTTCCTAAATTAGCAGACTACTGAAAAGAAAGAAATACTATGACTATAAGAGAAAATATACTACTATTACTAAGGTCAATTTACTCTGGGTTGCGCATTCCATTCAGTTGAATTAAATACTCAAACCGTGACTTATCAAATGCTTTGGTAAATAAATCTGCATTATTATCTTCTGTTGCCACTTTTACCAATTTGATTAAGTTCTTTTCAGCACAATCACGAATAAAATGATGCCTAATGTCTATGTGCTTTGTTTTGTTGTGTTTAACTGGATTATTCGTTATAGCAATTGTAGATTGATTGTCTATCCTAATTGGAGTTTGAGTGTAAGCCAAACCGTAATCCCGCAATTGTTGTTGTATCCACAGAACCTGTGAACAGCAACTACCAGCAGCAACATACTCGGCCTCGCACGTTGACACGGCTACCGATGTTTGTTTCTTGCATTGCCAGGATACCAATCTCCCTCCTAGGAACTGACAACCTCCAGTTGTTGATTTGCGCGTCAAGCTGCATCCTCCGTAGTCAGAATCCGTGAACGCCTCCAACTCTAGATCTCCCTCCGCGTGATACCAAAGTCCCAGCTTCAGTTTCGACTTGAGGTATCGTAGAATCCGCTTCACAGCTTTCATATGCATCTCCTTCGGATTCGCTTGAAACCTAGCACAAATACACACAGCAAACATAATGTCAGGTCTTGAAGCAGTTAAATACATAAGTGATCCAATCATGGCCTGATATAAAGTCGGATCCACATCGGTATCACTTTCAGTACCCGGTCCGAGATTATGATTCACTTGAATCGGCGTGCTGAAATGAGCAGTCAACTTTGTTCCTTCCATCCCGAAACGCTCCAATATGTCTTAGACATACTTAGTCTGATGGATAAACATCCCTTCCTTCTTCTGGTCAACTTGTAACCCTAAAAGAAATTTAACTCTCCCATAGCACTCATCTCGAACTTAGACTTCATCACCTTCTCGAAATCTTTGCACATCTGTTCGTCTGATGATCCAAAGATGATATCATCGACGTACACTTGTACCAAGATAAACTGTTCTCCCTTCCTTTTAACAAACAGAGTACTATCTATCCTACCCCTTTCAAAACCGTTCTCTAACAGATGGTTAGATAGAGTCTCATACCACGCCCTTGGTGCCTGATGCAATCCGTATAGAGCCTTATCTAAGCGATATACTCTATCTGGATATTTTGGATCTGTAAATCAGGGCGGTTGTTCTACATACACCAACTCCTTCACTTTCCCATATAGGAAAGCACTATTAACATCTAATTGATATACCTTAAAGCCCTTGAAGGAGGCAAAAGCTAGAAACAACCTAATGGCTTCCAGCGTTGCTACTGGTGCAAATACCTCGTTGTAATCGATTCCCTCCTCTTGGTTGAAACCCTTTACAACTAATCTAGCCTTGTTGCGCGTGACTATACCCCGATCGTCTCTTTTGCACTTAAAAACCCATTTGGTTCCTATGGCAACTTCCCCTCGAGGTAATGGAACTAACTGCCACACTTCTAGTTTCCTAAATTGCGAAAGTTCTTCCTGCATCGCTTCAACCCAGGAGTTATCATTAAGTGCCATTTGCACATTCTTAGGCTCTACTTGCGATATGAAACATGAATAGAGACATGTGTGATATGCCTTGGAGTCGTTTATCATCGACAACAGCACTGTGTTGTTATTTACACTACTCCTAGTCCTCACACCCTCGTTAGGATTTCCTATGATGCTTTCTAATGGATGGTTCTTGTTAATCCTAGAGGTCTCTATATCATCAACCCTTAGATTATCTCCTAAGTTAGATCCTATTTCACCTAATGGGGGAACGGGCTCAACTTCTACATTTTCCTCCTCATGGACGTTTTCCTCAGAGTTGGAACTTGATGCTTGAGTCTGATTCTCAGTGGTAGGTGCTTCTTGATCAGCTACTTCTGGAGATCTATCTACAGTCGCAGTAGGCTCGGATGTGGATTCAAACGTAGTCCTCGGAAAGATATGGCCATCGTCATTCAGGTGCAACGTCGCCATGTCTTTTTCGATTGTACCTGCATTATCATCCAAAGGAATGTTAAATGACTCAAATAACTTATCATAGTCAAATATCCATTCCGGACCAGTTTGGGGTTCATGTGTATAACTTGTGACTTCAATATTATATACAATCTCCACACTACCATTTGTTTTGTTAAAAGCCCGTTTGTTTGGTGAGTTCGGCACATAACCTAGGAAGTATCCTTCGTCAGCCTTTTCACCAAACTTCGGTTGATGTTTTGTTCGTAAAAGAGTGCATGGTACCCCAAACGGTTCGAATCCAGTTAAATTAGGTGGTCGTTTATTCAAAATTTCATAACATGTTTTGTTCAAAGATTTGACTGTAAGGACTCGGTTTAAAATATGGCACGCGGTATTCACTGCCTCCCCCCAAAACATGGTAGGAAGCTTTGAGTCCGAAAGCATAGTCCTTGCAGCCTCAATCAATGTTCTATTTTTACGTTCGGCCACCCCATTTTGTTGAGGTTCATATGGTGCATTGAATTGATGCACTATGCCCTTTGATAGGCAATATACACCAATTATAGTGTTTTTGAATTCAGTTCCATTATCACTACGGATTCTTTTAACCCTTGTTCCGTAAGAATTCTCCACTTGGTCTAAGAACCCGATAAGCTTGGAAGCCGTCTCGTCCTTTGTACCTAAAAAGAAAACCCAAGAAAACCGTGAGTAATTGTCAGTGATAACCAAGCAGTACCAACTACCTTCGATACTCCTTTTCTTGATTGGGCCGAAAAGGTCCATGTGCAACAAATCGAATGTTGAGGTTATGGAGTTCTGCGTTTTGGACTTGTGTGTCTTCTTATGTTGTTTGCCCTTCATGCACGGTAGACACTTGTCCTCGAACTGAAAGCTCTTCATAGGCACACCTTGCACTAGTCCATTCTTCGTTATGTAGTTCATCTTTCTTAGGTGCAAGTGAGCCATGCGTCTGTGCCACAGTACCGATTCCGTCTCCGAAGCTTTGGATAATAAACAAATTGGCCCCATCGAAGTCTCCGGCTTGTTCATATCCAGCATGTACAAGTCATTCTTCCTTGGCGCCCGCATCAATACCCATTCTTCAGGAATCTTGAATCCCGGCTTTAGCACTAACGCCTCAGTGTCAGTAAATAACACTGAGTTCTTCTTATCACAGATTTGAGATACACTAATGAGATTGTGAACCAGTTTATGAACGTGATAAACTTGGTCCAACTTGATTGTCCCATTAGTGACCACTCCGGTACCCGTGATATTTCCACCCTTGTTACCCGCGAATGATACGAATCCCCGATTCCCACCCTTGAAGTCTGTAAGTAGACCTCGTTCCCCTGTCATGTGCCTGGAGCATCCACTGTCGACGAACCATTTGTTGTTTGGACCTGTGGTAATCTCCTGCACATGAAAGAAAATAGGTTAGTTATCACGGGGAACCCAAGCCATAACTGACTTGGTTATACCATTCTCGTCCACATACTTGAACTCTTTCAAATACCCATCTCTCCTTTCAGGTGACTTAGGTCTTTGAACTGGAGTCTGTTGTGGTGCCGAGTGATTAAGTTCACTCTTTGCCTTGGAGTAGGCATTTGTTGTGGAGCTCTAGAATAGTTCCTATTATATGGCATTTCGGACTGTGATCCCTGAGCTCTTACTGGTGCGTACTGTCTAACTGGAGTATAAGACCTAACTGGAGTGTGTGACCTGCTAGGTCTTGTGCTCCTATAGACTTGTTGTGGTGCTGACCTAGATTGATTAATGACACGACTCGGTGAATTTGTCCTAATCACTTCCTTTGGTCCAACCTTAACCGGTGTGTTTTTCACAACTTGTTTGGGTGTGGCCTGCACAGTTTTCTCGGTACTCTGAGAACTACTGGTGCTCGCCACACTGGTTGAGGGCTTAACAGGTGTTGGGTTCACTGTCTTAGGTATAACATTGGCTTTCCTAAGCGGACAGTGAGAAGCAACATACCCCTTCTCATGACATCTGAAGCAACACATCTTATGTAGGACTTTTTATGTGTTCCCTTAGATCTAGGTGTCTCACTAGTGTCTATTTCCTTTTGTACATCTATGGCGACTGGCTCATCGTCCTGATCAGCCAAAGCAATTTTCTGTTTTCCTGCAGGTGTTTCACTGGAGGAAGACACAAATTTGACTTTCTTAACCTTGACGGTTGAGTCAGCCACCTTAGGTGTATTTTCTACTATAGGCTCTGGTGTCGGTGTAGGTAGGTCCTCTAAGTCTACTGTTTTGTCAGTTTTCTCCTGAGGCTGAGGCACATAGTTTGCATTGAAAGGTGGAGGAATTTCGTGAAATCCTAGACCTGTAGGCTTTTTAGACTGTCGTTGGGCGTCTAAAACTTTCCCTAGGTTTAGGCTTGAATTCCTAAACTTTTCCAACTTGCTATTCGCCTCGGCTACCTTTACCTTTGTTTCAGCTAGCTCTATGTCCTTGTCCTTAAGACTTTTAGTCAAGGCCTCTACGTGCTCATACATAAGCTCTATCGTAACACACTGCTCACTCAGTTTGTCTTTTAGAACTATTACGTCTTGAGCATCAGCCTTAAGCTTTTCTTTAAGATCTTGCTTGATATCATTTAGGCTAGCGTTTTCAATTTTTAAATTCTCATTTTGAGCAGTTTATGGTTTTATGTGATTCTAAGACTAGATTTAACCTATCGTTAGAATTAACACACAACGCACATAATTCACGAAAAAGAGAGTAAGTCAGACTAACCTTTGAGTTATCAGATTCCACGTTGGCCATCTGACCAGCAAACTCCAGTATTGTATGATCATTCGACTTCTCTACCCACATCGGACTGCTGTCCCGTGTGGTCTGCTCGTCCCCATCACATCCAGTTTCTGTGACTTCAGCCATGAAGGCTCTAGCATTCGACTCAGGATGTGAACTCCAGTCATAGGTACCATCTAGCTGTCTGTCTGAAGTGACATTGGATAGTAGACCCGCTAGGTTTGCTTGATCAGATGGTGAACTTGGAAGGTATCGTTGTTGGACTGATTTTGGAATGTCCCTGATGCTGACTCTGCCCTTGGTATGTCTCCACCTTCGGTCTCTGACACTCCCTGGCGAAGTGTCCCAGTCCTTGACAGTTGTAGCACTTTACTTTGGACTTGTCAAATCCTATCCCCTTGTTGTTCATCCTTTAACGCCTTGAAAATGGCAAACTGTTGTTTCAACAATTCTGTACGCTTTCTACGAACCCTAGGATTACCCTCACACCTCTTCTCGAGAGACTCCCAAAGTTCTTTTGACGTCTTTTGAGTCCTAAATGTGTGCAGTATATCCTGAGGCAAAGCCATGCGGATTAGCGAGAAAGCTTTGTTTTCGGCTTCATACAATTTCTTATCATCCTCCTTCTTCATTTGGTATGACAAGACTTTCTGACGGCCTTCAACTTCTGACACTGGTGGAATATATCCTTCGTCGATACAAACCCACATGCGCATGTCATTAAAACGCACGAAATCGGTAAACCGATCTTTCCACCAGTAATAATCTTCGACTTTCATCAGCTTAGGCGGAGCGTTTGCCTTTCCGACCTCGTGGTCCATTTCTAGGAATTTTTGAAGATTTGACATCCTTTTGAAAATAATTGAATTTACCTTAATTAATTTAATTCGAAACTAATTATGAATTAATTTGTTCGATTCTAAGTAGATTCGAATGTAATCAGATTCCACTTTATTTGGGATTAAATTCGATTAAGTGTTATAATTCAATTAAACTCGAAATTATGTCAGATTCAAAAAGTCCTCAGATTCGAAGGTCAGACAAACTCGAAATTTCAGCAGATTCGAACCCTATTAGAAACTAAACTAAACTCGAACTAAACTCGAAACTAAGTAGACTCGAGATCCTATTCGAATGTAGCACAGACTCGAAATAGACTCGAAACTCTCTGTATCACACTCGAAAAGAGCAGATTTTGGTTAGACTCGAGACTAAGTGTAACCCTAATTACCCCTATTAGATTCGAGCGCCGCAAACTCGAAAAACAGCTAACACTTTGATTTTTTAACGTTTTGCAGATTAAATCAGTATTTTTCCAACGAAAAAGAATGATTTCGATCAAAAACGTGAAAAACCACAAAGTATTTTCCGAATAAGAATTTGCTAAGCTTGAAAACACGATTTTGAGAGAAAAACCGTCCAACTAGCGTCAAGAAACCTATGATGTATCGAGATGAACACGAAGAACACCAAGAACACTCCGTAGGCTCTGATACCACTTGTAAGGTCTACCACTACGAGATCTATCTAGACGCGGAGCCGTCAACGAGTGCGGAATCCTCGTTAACGGGTAGACGGAAACAACTCTCAACTACGAAACACGGAGACTATCAGAGGCTGAACGAACGACACACGAACGATCCTACGAACTGATTCTCTCCGAAATGGCACTAACGCTGATGATAAACTCGAGATCGCTTTATGCTTAATCCCTCACGAATTCTGCAAAAAGTGATAATTAATCGAGTCTATCCCTAATTATAGACCCTGATTCGAGTCTGTTATGGGCCAAACTCGAATCTGGCCCAAGGCCCATTCGAGTTTGTCCACGAAGACACTCTCGAATCTGGGCTCATTCGAATCTTGGGCTACATTCGAATCTATCACAGATTCGAATGCCAAGCCTTATATAATTCGAATCTAACTAATTCACTTAAACACCTAAGTGCTGAAACTTATGTTTTTACTTATGCTTGAATTAATCTTTGAACTTTATGTTTGAACTTCCTGTAATATGTTACATCAAGTTCAAACACACAATCAATAACAATCAAACACATATAAACATATATATCAAAACACTCGTTAATTCTCAATACCTTGAATATTACTTAAACCAAAATGTTAGATCGCTTAGACTGCTATCGTCACACAGGGTGTACCAACAGTTTTGTTGCCAACCACCACCTGAGGATTGAGACCTGCTTGAAAAGCCATGGCTGCTATCACTGATGCAACCACCATCAAAGTATTTCTCTTTTCTTGTAACCGGTGATCATTCTTCTTCATCTTTCTATTAAAGTGAGAAGGCACATGACAATGTTCATCTGATGCCTCCACTTGGGTTATGGAAGTTTGACGAATTTGTGTGAACAAAATTTCTTCGTTCGTCTCAAGTGCTCCTGCTTCCATGAGGATCTGTGCGATGTGGTGATTGTCCACATCTCTTGAACCTTGAGCTAATGTTTCCATTGCAGATTTCCCATTTGTGTTTGCCAAATTGATATCTATTCTTGTATTGTGTACCAAGAAATGGTCTGGTAGTGAAAAACAAATGTTGATTGATTAATCTTAATAAGTATTTTACAACTACTACAAAGATGAATAAAACTAAACTTGATTAAATATTCTCTGTTAATTATTATTGAATATGATGAGAAAGTTATTGGTATAAATACCTCAATTTGTTTGTCTTCCACGGCCAGGTGAAGTATAGTGTTGCCATAAGCGTCTTTCAAGTTAACAAACTCAAGATCATGTATATTCTCTATTACGAACTTTAAAATCTTAAGCTGGTTATGTTTCACACACATATGTAAGATCGTCTCGTGGTTCACTATGGCCATAATGGCATGTCGTTGAGCATGCACAAGTTCTTTCACGACTTGATAACGTCCTTTGATAGCTGCAACATGGAGTGGGTTTTTTTCATGACGATCACGTGCAATGTTAATACACGTTGGCATTCCGTTAACATCAATATTTATTTTGTGTATCTTACTAAATTCCAAAATAAGCAAACATTCACCACTTACGCACACACATTTCTTTTTTTATGTTTCTCCAAAGAGTAATTTGTTGGGAAATAGTTTAAGTACATGCAAGCTGTTAGTTTAGACTTCTCAGACTGTTAGTAGATTTTACATGTAAATACAAAGTTCATGCTGCTAGTTGAAGAAACTCGAGCTGCCAGTGTAAAAGTTCAAGCTGCCAGAGCAAAACAACTCAAGCTGCTCAGTTCATGCTGTCAAGAGATTCAAGCTGCTCAACAGTTTCAGAAACAGAAAGTGCTGATTTTCAGGAAACGATATCTACATGAAGATTCCAGCATATCTACTATCAGATAAGTCATAGTTCGTCAAGGAAACATATCAAGAAGCAATATAAATACAGAGAATAGGTCGTTCTATTGTGTAGGAGTTTCTGCATATTTTGAGTCTGTAATTGCTTTGTTGATTAAGTTTTCTTAAGCCTCTAAGGTTGTAAAACCCTAAGAACAGTCTGTGTTCTTCGTCTAATCAAACAGATTAGAGGTGATTGTAATTGATGAATTCAGCAATACAAACAGTCTTGATTAATTCCTGTGTGTTTATTTATTATTGATTCTGAAAGTTTTTGTTAAAATAATTAAGTGTTATTCCGCAAACTTCTTGATTAAACTTTGATTCAAAGCAAGATTATTGATTTATACTCTGATAAATTCAAATCAGTTAGTCTTGGTAATTCATATTTTAGATCCTGACAAGTGGTATCAGAGCCAGGTTTGTCAAACCAGGTTATTCAAATCAGGTTTTTCAAACCAGGTTACTCTTTGTTTTTCAAAGTCAAAAACTTTTTTTTTTATCTTTTTACAATGGAATTTGAAAATAGCAGCAGTGGATCTGGGCAAGGACTCAAAGTGCCTATGCTCAAGCCCACTGAGTTTGAGATGTGGAAACTCAGGATTCAACAGCATATTCAATTCATTGATTATGCCATATGGGAAGCTGTTGAATTCCCTCCTGTAGTTGATCCAGAACTTGATGATGAGGGAAAACCAGTCAAAACTCCTCCAAAAACTGAACTTGAAAGGAAGGCTAGAATGAATGAAGTGAAAGCACTCACACTATTACAAATAGCCATTCCTAATGCTTATCAACATCAGTTCAAAAAGTTTTATACTGCTCACTCTCTTTGGAATGCCTTAGAGAAGAGGTTTGCTGGTAATGCCAGTACCAAGAGAAATCAAAAAGACCTCTTGAAACAGCAGTATGAAAACTTTTCTGGTGGCAAGAATGAAAACCTCACTCAAATCTTTGACAGGTTCAACAAACTGATAAGTGAACTGGAAAGTGCAAAGGTCAATCTGGATCAAGATGAAGTCAACAGAAAGTTTCTCAGATCTCTTGGAGAAGAATGGACAGTCTATGCTGCACAATGGAGAACAAAAGACACTCTTGATGAGATAGAATTGGATGATCTGTATAACAGTTTGTTAGGCACAAAAAGGCCTCAGTCAAACCTGTTCTACATCTGAGGGGGAGATTTTATATTCAAACCTGTTGATGCATTTGAAGGTTGAATTTAAGGCCTGTTATATGCCTTATTGAACCTGAAAATGATTTGCAATATCAGTCTAAAGCTGTTCTATATGTTGCATGTGTTGCAACTAAGACAGTTTGTCCAAGCTGCTCTGTCTGCTGAACAGGCTGGACATAAACTGTCTACGCTGCTCTACACTGTTGAGCAGCTTGGGCATTTTTAAAGTGTTCTGTTCTTTGTGAACAGAACCTGTTCTTTGTGAACAGGCTAAACACTTTATGGAATTTGTTTCCAAGTCATCATGTATTGTTTTTGACTACAAGATCAGTTTACAAAGTCGAAGACAAAGTGGAAAACAGAACTGCTCAGCCTGCCCACGCTGTTCTGTAACATGAAGACAAAAGGATATTTGAAAAAGGGTGACAGACCTTTTTCTTATATCAAAATAGGCCTTTACAGGGAAGAAAGACGCAAAGTTGACATTCCTAAATTAGTTAAAGGCAATGCAACAGTAGACAAAGTAAAAAGACAAAAGTTCTGCACATATGAAGACAAGTTTGCTTTTCAGAAAAGTGCAGAAAAGGTTATGTTGTCTTTTCAACAAGACTTTTCCTTTTCATTCTGTCCAATGAAGATGTTTCTCTGAGATCCTCTAAGTGAGTATAAAAGGAAGCTTCTAAGGTCAGAAAGAATGTGAAGAAAGCTAAGTGCTTAAACCAAGAGTGAACGTGCAAGTGTGATCTTCATGCATGCAAGTCTTCTGTAAACCAGCTTCTGTGTGTCTAAGCTGTTTTACCTAAGCTGTTCCTTAAGTCTTGTAAACACAGTGAGTGCTTCTTAGTGAGTGTATTCATTGTATACTAGTTCGAGTCTGTCTTAGATACTGTTGTATCTGTCATCTCAGCTTGAACAATTCCGCATTCAAGCTTGTTTGTAATTAACAAATTGTTGATAATACATACAAACATTGAGAAAAGAGTGTGTAGTTTTTAAAGTGCTGTATTCACCCCCCCTCTACAGCTTATAACTATATACTTTGGGAACCTCTCGGGACCTACAACTGGTATCAGAGCAGTTTAGAGTGTGTGTCATTCTAGATCTCTCATTCTCCCAAGTTTCCATGGAAAACAGTGCTGCAAATTCTTCTTACTATGACAATGGCTCTATGGGCAAGCCTCCAAAATTTAATCATCAAAACTTCTCTGGTTGGAAGTGCAGAATGATGCTCTACTTAGAGAATCTGGATGTACAACTGCCAGAGATAGTGATGGAGGGTCCCTATGTGCCAACCTCTGTTACTACTATAACTCCAGCGGTTGAAGGAGCTGCCCCTGAAATCAGGACCTTTGAGAAAGCTAAAGCTCAATGGTCTGATGAAGACAAGAGATTGGTGGCTCTGGATGCAAAGGCCAGAAACAACCTGGTCATTTCTCTCCCTGATGATGTGTTCAAGCAGGTGGAGAAAATGAAGACAGCAAAGGAGATGTGGGATACTTTGTGTACCGTCTATGATGGACCCACAATCACACTGGACAACAGGATCAACAATCTTGTTAGACAGTATGAACTCTTCTTTGCTAAACCAAAGGAGACTCTCACTGAAACCTACACCAGGTTCACTGCTCTAGTGAATGATCTCAAAGCTGTTGGGATCACCAAGGACAGTCTTACCCTAGTGAACAAATTTCTAGACATTTTACCTGAAGAGTGGAACTACTTCTCAACAATCCTAAGGAACTCAGGTACTATCAGAAGTATGGATCTAGTCAATCTGTATGGATCCTTACTGAATGATGAACAGTCAAGGCAACAAAAGAGAAATGCCTTGGAAATGTCCAGAAAAGGTGCAGCCTTTGTGGCTAGTGTGAGACAGCCTGTAAATCAGGTGAGTGATGTGTTCATTCAACCTGATCAACAGGATGATGAAAAGGAGGAGGTGTCAGACGAAGAAGATGCTGCAGATCTTGCTGAACAAGATGATGAGCAAATGATAACCATGCTTGTCAAAAGGTTCAACAAGAAAAGATTTGGAAGAAACATGCTGCAAGGAGGTTCAAGTGCTGGCAAAAAGAAGGCATTTGACAAATCCAAAGCTGAGTGCTTCAAGTGTGGCAAAACTGGTCACATAGCTGCTGACTGTGTGTCAAAAGCTGTTGGTCAGTCATCCAAACCCAACAAGACTAACAAGGATGATGGCTATAGGGTTAAGTACCTTATGGCCATGGCTAAGCTGAGGAAATTGGAAAACTCAGTGTCTTCCAATCGCCAAAAGGGACTTATGGCAGAGACATGTGACTGGGAGGAATCTGATTCATCATCTGATGAAGAAGATAATCAATGTCTGATGGCCAACACTGATGTCCCATCAACAAGCAGTTTCAAACAGGATATGGCTGAAGCTGAAGCCTTCAGCAGCTTAGAGAACTGGAATCCTACAATGATGTATAAGGTACAAAACTTTGTGGCTTACAGTTCTGAAGAAAAAGTTAAAATGTTTGAATATATGCTTATTGATCTCAAAGCTGCTGTTGAGAAGCATGATGCTTTATTATCTGAAATCTCTAAGCTTAAAGCTGATCTTAAAACTAAATCCAGTAAACTGGACAGTTTCCATAAGTTGGAAACTGAGCTTGATGAATTAAAACACGTCAACTCCATTTTACTGGAAGAAAAGAGAGAAACAGATATAAAGCATGCCAAGCTTCAAAAGATAGTTGACTCTTGGTGCCAATCTGCACAAAAAGTCAGCCATTGTATAAGTCAACAGATTCCTGCACAAATCCAAGCCTATCTTGGAGGGGATCTTGACACAGCAGCTTCCATTGTTGAGATAAGTAATTTGAAAGAAGATTTATCCACTCTTGGTGAACTTCCAAATACATTCATTCAAAATGTGAATGGTAAACTAATCTCAACAAACAGGTTTGTCAGGCCTCAAATACTGACAGCTTGTGTGAACTCAGCTCAAAAGCTGATGTTGGAGTTTGTTCTCCAAAACAGCCTGCTAAGTGCTTTGCTAGCTCACACAAGCAAAAGAAAGGAAAACATGTTCAAACTGAAGCTGTGGATGCTAAACCTGTTGACAAAACAGGTTCTGAGTCCAAAGCTGTTGGTAAAAAGCATGTTAATCCTTTTGATGCTAAACACTTTGAAAATAAGTTTTCAAAAAGTAAGCATCCTGTTTTCAACAAGGGTAAGTCTCATATTGAAAACAAAACTGATGTGATTTCAAATAAGTTTTCAAATCATAGTGGTAAATTGGTTTTAAATGAAAATAAGTTTTTCAAAACCAAACACAGTGAGTATGCTGATAGGCAGTATAAATCACAATCCAGTAGGGGCAAAGGCAAAACCATTGCTCAAACTGAGACAAATGGGAATAAGTTTCCCAAACCTGTGGAAGCTCAAAAGCCAATCAACCTTCCTGTCTTTGACATCTGTCCTCCCAAAAAGAGGAAAGAAGAGATAGTCAAAGCTGTGGCTATTGAACCCTCCACACAAGCTGTTGATTCAACAAAGAAGGCTAAACCTGCTGAAAGAATCAACAAAAACAGCTCAGAATGTGTTTCTGAAGGATCTTCTTCCAAAAATACTAAAAAGAGAAAATGTTACAAATGTGGGAAGAAGACACATCTGGCCAAGTACTGTCCTGAATCCGAGGACATGAGGCCTGTTGACTCTGCTGTTTCCTTCACAGCTGTCACAAGCAGTGGTGGAAATGTCACAGTCACGGAGGATGGTATACAAGCTGATACCATTCAGATAGGGAATATTAGTGTGGACATTCCAAATCCATCAACAAATGTTGATGAAGTAGGAGAACTCATCTCTGTGATGAGTTCCCCTAAAAATGACTAATAATTCTCTTATCACTCTGCAGGAAAAACAACCTTCCCAGGTTTGGTACTTAGACAGTGGCTGCTCAGGGCACATGACAGGTTGTAAAGAATTGCTGAGTGAACTCAGGCCTGAAAAAGGGCCAAAAGTCACCTTTGGTGACAATGTGCAGGGATCCACTGAGGGATATGGAACTCTTAAAGCTGGTGCTGCAGTGTTCAAAAGGGTAGCCTATGTGGTTGGGCTAAAACATAACCTTGTTAGCATAAGCCAACTGTGTGATGCTGGCTACAAGGTTAACTTTAATGAGCACCTGGGTTACAT
>JAANYP010001619.1:0-50414 GCA_020465985.1 Centrapalus pauciflorus | reverse complement strand
TTGTTCTGCACTTTTCTGAAAAGCAGACTTGTCCTTCACATGTGCAGAACTTTTTGTCTTTTTAACTTTGTCTACTGTTGCATGTTGCCCTTTAACTAATTTAGGAAATGTCAACGTTGCGTCTTTCTTCTTTCCCCTGGTAATAGCCTATTGATATAAGAAAAAGGTCTGTCACCCTTTTTCAAATAACCTTTCGTCTTCATGTTACAGAACAGCGTGGGCAGGCTGAGCAGTTCTGTTTTCCACTTTGTCTTCGACTTTGTAAACTGATCTTGTAGTCAAAAAACAATACATGATGACTTGGAAACATATTCCATAAAGTGTTTAGCCTGTTCACAAAGAACAGGTTCTGTTCACAAAGAACAGAACACTTTAAAGTTGCCCAAGCTGCTCAACAGTGTAGAGCAGCGTAGACAGTTTATGTCCAGCCTGTTCAGCAGACAGAGCAGCTTGGACAAACTGTCTTAGTTGCAACACATGCAACATATAGAACAGCTTTAGACTGATATTGCAAATCATTTTCAGGTTTCAATAAGGCATATAACAGGCCTTAAATTCAACCTTCAAATGCATCAACAGGTTTGATTATAAAATCTCCCCCTCAGATGTAGAACAGGTTTGACTGAGGCCTTTTTGTGCCTAACAACTTTGGTATCACGCGGAGGGCAATCTGGAATTGGAGGCGTTCACGGATTCAGACTATGGAGGATGCAGCTTGACTCGCAAGTCAACAACTGGAGGTTGTCAGTTCCTAGGAGGGAGGGTCGTTTCCTGGCAATGCAAGAAACAGACTTCGGTAGCCGTGTCAATGTGCGAGGCCGAGTATGTTGCTGTTGGTAGTTACTGTTCACAGGTTTTGTGGATACAACAACAATTGCGGGATTACGGTTTGACTTATACTCATACTCCTATTAGGATAGATAACTAGTCTACTATTACAACAAATAATCCAGTTAAACATAATAAAACAAAGCACGTAGACATAAGACACCACTTATACGTGATTGTGCTGAAAAGAACTTAATTAAGCTGGTAAAAGTGGCAACGGATGATAATAATGCAGATTTATTTACCAAAGCTTTCGATAAGTCACGTTTTGAGTTTTTAGTTCAACTAAACGGAATGCGTAATCCAGAGTAGCTTGACCTTAGTAGAAGTTATTTCCTTTTATAGCAGTAAGTTTTCTTTCCTTTTTTAGTAAGTGTAGTAGCTAGATAGATTTTTTTTCTTTTATAGTAAGTTAGTAGGTTATTTTATTTTCTTACTTTTATTTATGAAAAACAAAATAAAAAAGAGAGAAAACCATAAAAGAAATAAAAATAAAAATTTCAAAAAAAGAGAATATCAGAAAATGAGTTAAGTCTTAGATATATAGGTTCAAAGTGACGAAAATTAGCACAGTCGATACAATCTCTAAGTGTTAAGCTTTCACACATAATGCATCTAAAATTCTAAGTGTTATACATTATCTAGTTTGATATGTTGGTAGGCATAATACATGTAGGGAGTCTCAAGGCTAATAAAATATTCAAGAAAAAGTCAGACGTGTCACTAACTTAGATGTATGACCAAATGGTCTTAATTTTTATGTTGGAGACATACAGACATTGATTCTAAATGAGGTATGCAAACTTTCTGGGGATGTATAGCAACATCAGATACATCTTAAAGAAATGAAAAGAATAGAAAAATCATATACTGATGTGAGAGTCAAAACAAGTAACTCTATTGTACGTAAGTACAGACCTGTTCCCTCTGGATTGACTCGAGTTAGCAAGATAAGTCGCTTTGTTGTACGTCGGTACAGACCTGTCACCGCTGTCTTGCTAGCTTTAAAAAATAAACTTTAAGACAAACTAAGACACTCTGTTGTATGTAAATACAGACCTGTGTCTAACGTTTGCCTTTTAAAGAAAGTTTGCAATACCAAAAAGTTATAATCATTATGTGTATGCCTTGATCATAAAAGTATGTCTAAGTATGAGTCACGTAGGGTAATTTCTTGATAAATAAAAAGGCCGAGGGATATTCCAAAATGTAACATGTTTAAAGGGAAAATAATACCAACAATCGTCTAGAAATGTGTGTCACGACAAACAATAAAAGGAATAAAAAATTCCTATGTGTGAAAGTAAGATACTGAAAGTGCGTATTTGACACCGCTATCTGATTGAACCTTTCTTTGACTATTCTCGCCAAAAATATTCTGTTAGTTTTAAATATAGGATGTAAATTTAAAATATTGTAGATTAGTTTAAGTTTAAATTTTATTTCATTTTATTTTATTTTATTTTACTTTATTTTTCTTTTCCTTTATTTTATTTTATTTTATTTTAGTTTATTTTAGGAAAAAGGTCAAAGTTACTAGGGATGCATTCTTAGTTGAATAAATAAACATTGCGTGAAAATCTTGTGCTTAGTATAAATAAATTTTGCATAGTTTGTTCCGTTACACGAAAAAGTTGGAAAAGTTGAAAAAGTTGAATTCAATTCAAAGATTTTTAGAATTTTCGAAATTTTCAGTTAGATTCGAATTTAAGCCAAAGTCGAATGGTACATTCGAATTTGGGAGTAAATTCGAATTTGGATACAAATTCGAAGGTGGTTAGTATAAATAGGTCAACAGTGACATTCATTATTCACCTACTTTCGAATTTAGTCTTTCGAGTTTATATAGTGCGATTTCGAGTTTATACCTTCGAGTTTGTCATCTTCGAGTTTTCAACTGTTAATCAAACCTTTGTCCATTTGTGTTCGAGTATATTACCAAATCTAGGTATAATCAACATCATTATACAAGATTTAGGAAGTTTTAGACTCAATTTGAGCCAAAATCGACTAGATTTGAGGTTTTAAGGGTTTGAACTTTGTAATTCAAAATCACAAAGTTTGAACCGGTGAAACTACAAATAAGTGTTAAATATCTTCGATTAGAACCTATTAGGACTAATGAATATGATTTCCTAAGTCTAAAATGATTTAAATCTTGGAGTTTTGATTTTAAAGTGCCGATATTCGAGTTTGTTCTTAGGTTCGAATTTGTCACTAAATTCGAATATATCACTAAACTCGAATCATGGTTAATTCGAACATGTTATTCGAATTTGCTGTTAAAATCGAAATGTTTGAATAATTGTTAAGTCAAACTTGTAGAAATTCATATGTGTTGGATTTTGAACTTACATAAGTTCAAAAAAAACAAATTTGAATTTAAATAAGTTTATTTTTAATTTGTCCATTCTAATATATTGTATACTTAAATGTGCAGATATGGCGGATAGAGCGTTTATCCAAAAGCATAATATGGTCATGTCACCAGACCGTGAGCTGCCTGAAGCTCAGGCATTCCGCCAGATGGTGATTTTTTGGCTGCTTCAAGGGTGTCTTATGCCCTTTCGCACAATGTACAGATAGTGCTGCCTTATGTTAGGCAATTTTGTGATCATCTGCAGCTCGACTGCACAGTTACTCCAACAGTATTAAGGACCAGAATAGCTGGGCAGCCCCTTGTGTTCTCAGTAGATGTGTTGCGCAGACTCTTGCAGTTGGGAACTACCGAGCAGGAAGCTGGGCCAATTGATTTTCCGTTGGAAGTTAGGCAAGCGTCATTCTTAAGGATGGGATATGACCTTGATGTGGCGAAGGCATCGCATATGAAAAGTGGTTTAATTGGGCAATGGAGATATCTTGCACACGTCTTCATGGTGTGCTTCGCTCCAAAGAAAGCCGATTTTGACTACATAGTGTCGAAGATGCAATCGGCAATGATAGCATTGGTTTACAACCAGAGGTTTAGTTACTCCGAAATGTTCTTTGCGGAGTTTGTTCACCAAATAACAGCTCCAGCAAGAGAAAATTTTTTGATGTATCCTAGGTTCGTGATGATGCTGATCAGACATTTTTTGCCAAACCTGCCGCCATTACCGGAAATTCAAAGTGTCACTGTGATCGACAAGAGGATTTTTGCAGATTGTCAAACGCACAGGGGTGCTTTGGTTAGACCACAAGATGCACCACTTTTCGGTGCTGTGGTAAATCCTAATTTTCAAGCCCCGGAAGGTGCCAACTGGGCCGGAGAAGTTCAAGTACAGCAGCAGCAACAACAGAGGCCTCAACAACAAAAAAGAAGGAGGCAGAGACCTTCAGTTAGACAGACTCAGGCTATAAGGCCTTCATCTAGCAGGGTGCAGGAGTCCGTATAAGCAGGCCATTCAAGGGATGCTGCGAGTCCTTCAGTTGTAGCCCCCGTAACTGATCCACGGGTGGAGACTTTGGAAGAGATTTGGACTCAAGGGCCGCATGCAAATGAAGAGATTACGGCTGAGCTTGTTGGAGATATTTTGGAACCTCCAGCTGATGAAGAAGATATTTATCGCCAGATAGATGATTTTATACCTGAGGTAGGGGTCAAGCTGTGACCACATCTGAATCTGAGTAGGAAGAAGTTGAAGAGACTGAGATTGAGAAAGAGACAGAGGATCCGTCTATCCGAATAGGCACATATTGATCAAGAATAGTGGTTATTGATGAAGAAGCAGGGAAGAGGAGAGCATCTAGGGATTCAGATGCAGATGACTCCGATTTCGAGGTTGAAGATACAACCCCTTTGGTGCCTAGGCAGAGGGCCAAAAGGCATCGATTTATGCAGGGAGCTTCGTCTGCTTCTGCCTCTGAGCCTAAAACACCATCCGCTCAACCATTTATTCCACCACCACCCGCTCAACAATCAATTCCCCAACCAATCAACCCGTCACCTATCACATCCATTCCATCCACCTCATCCACCTTCACTGACAATCAAAGGTTTTCTGAGCTCAGAAGCAAAGTTGATTTCCAACAAGTCCAAATATTTCAACTCACTAAAGCCGTCGACGAACTACAAGCGCATAACGCAAATATTGATAAAGAGAATGTAAAATTGAAGACGTTTGTTACAAAGATTGATCAAGAGAATCTTGAGTTGAAGACGTTCGTCGCAGACCAGGCTGCAAAGATCCGCACTATGAGGTCCCTGATTGAGCAATTAATGAAAAACCTAAAGGCTCAGGGGGAGACTAGTTGCAGGGATGCTGCAGAGTTGAGAAGGGATGACGAAGGCAATGATCCTGATGCACCAAAAGACAGTGGGCCAGTAGATTTTTCTGCTGCTCAACATGCCGAACTTCAGGGGGAGCCAAGTCAGACTGGAGGTGAAGCTGGTTCCTCAAGGACTTTTGAGAGCGAAATGATAGACGCGCTGAAAGATATTGAGGAAGAAGTGATGGAATTTGATTTTGAGGATGAGATGGAGGAGCTGGAGGAAGGAGAATTCGTGCCGGAGGAAATAGTTGATTGGAGATCCGATGACGAAGTGATAGAGGATGAAGACGACAATGTCAATGAAGTAATTGTAAATTCACAACCTATTACGGAGTTATATGTATGAGACAATCACAATGTGATTGATATTTATGAGATCAAAATAGCCTCGGTGAAGATACTGAACTTCAAGAAGCAGAGAAATAGCCATCTAGGGCTGAATTGATGAATTTATGGTTCAGAAAAGAAGACAGAGCCGAAGATGAAGAAAAGAATGAGAGTTCCGGGCTCAGGAAATCTCTCAGGAGGAATTATAAGCTGGTTCTTTGATAGAGAATTGCAGCTATTCATATTGAAAAGGAGAGATGGATGTCACACCCCGTTACCCCGGTTGGCAACGAAACGTGACGTCGCGGAAGCGTAACCATAATCATAATGAACGACCACTATATGGACGTTTTCAAAAATACATCGGTATAACTTTAAAAGATATAAATGTTTTACATAACCCGAAAATGATAAAGGGTAGTTTGCAAGATACAGAGATTTAAATACATAATTAAATTATCCAAAATAATGCAAGTAAATCTCCGACGGTTTGAAACTGAGTGCGACTCCTTAAATGCGGAAGCTTGAAAATACTACCGATGTGATGGACTTGCCTTAATTTCCTGAAAATACACGCTAAAATAAGTCAACAAAATTGTTGGTGAGCTCATAGGTTTACACGTAAATCTGACTTGTATGGACAACAATAATAGAGATTGAATTTATAAAATCATAAATTCCATGTTATGTATTACATATAAACCATCATGTAACTGAAGCTTAATTAAAACGAGTTTGCCCTGTGCAGTATCCCCGACTGTAATACCGTGTGTTGAATATATATGCACTCGCTGTTAGCCGACCAGAACTAACCCGAGTGGGGGACATGACTCCCAATAGATCTATCCATAATATATTCGCGCTTACAAATAAATGCAATTAACGGTTCATGATATAAGGGCCGATGGAACCACATGTGTAATACATAATAGAAATGAAGATATTTTCGTGTCCATATAAAAAAAAGTATGTATTTCATCCCCAAATCATAACAGTGTGAAAATAGGGGCTATGAGAACTCACCGAGATCGCGATGGCAAAAACTAGCGTAAAAAACTATTTAGCGTGAATAGATGGATGATGCGTCGCGTGAGTTTAATCGAATCCTAAATGATAATAAGGACTTAATATCTCTAATATATGATGATATATATATTTATAGATTTTTATGTCTTAAATCACTCAACATTACAAGTTTATAAATAAAACCCGCTTAAAACGTCAAGTTTATATATATATATAATTTTCCAGCTTTTTCGGAGGTTTTTCGGCCTACTTTGAGGTTATTTTTGACCAAGCTCCAAAACGTTTTAAGTTTTGGTTTTCTAGGACATTAAACTACTATATACAAAGGATTTTTAGAATCAAGAACGGTCATTTTTTGAGATGTTTAGGTTAGTGAAAAAGCTCGTTAAAAACCCTATGTTGGCCATTTTTGAGCTGTCAAACTTTCGGTTTCCCAAATAATTTCTGGAGGTCTTAAACTCCAAAATAAATTATGAAAAATTCCAGATCTATAGTTAAGACAACTTTTGAGACAAGAATCAACTCATTTCGTTAAGTTATGAATTAGTTATGATTTTTCAAAGTCGATATAAATTTTCTGCCGAAAATCCGCAGTTTTATAAACTTGAAACAACTTATGATTCTCGTTGTTTATCCAAAGACTAGTTGTATAAAAGTTATAAAAGTTATATAACACATATATAACACATGTTTTCATAATATTAACATGTTTATAATGTGTTCATATATTCATAAACACATTTCAAGAAACAACTTAAAAATAAGAACTAGAAACTTGTAAACTGGAGTTTTTATGAAACTTGTTGTTGTTGGTGATTATATATATTATGCAAGACTTATATAAACATAAATGGATGATGAACTAAGTTAGTATTTACTTACTTTGGGGTATTAGAAGGATGAAACCAAGTAGAAGTTGAAACTCTTGGAAGATTTCACCCAAAAACACTTGAAAATTACAAGAATTAGAAAGTTGCACAAATTTTGCTTTGTGAGGGCCTTGTGGCCGGTTTTGAAGAGAGGAAGAAAGGAAAGATTTTTGCTTTGAAGGTGTGAAGAATGAGATGAAGTTGGGGTCTTATTTATAGAGGTGAAAAAGGTGGTGAAATGATGAAAATAGTGAAAAATCTTGATTGAAATGAAAGAGGAGGATTTGATGGTGAAATGTTGAGTAAAAAAATACATTCTTTTGGTCCTTGTGTCCTCTACCTATGGCCGGCCTCTATATGAGGTATTTTAGTGTATTTTTATTTTTATTTTTTTGTATAAAAGTATTTAGAAATGTATTCTTGTATTTCCCTCTTTTTGTAAATTCATAAATACTTTTGGATGCATTGTTTTAATGAATTGTTTTAGTCTTGCATAATTAAGGTTAAGTAATTGTATTAGTGTATGATTAGTGTCATTAATCATAATTTAATTATGTACATAGTTGAATTAACCCCTCATATCGTAAATTGATCGGATTAATTGATTTCCCGATTCATCGCACCCATGAATTTGATGCTAATTGAGTTGAATTTTCTAATAAACCTTGTTAATCACTTGATTAATTTCTAATGACCACTGATTAGGCTATAATTGACTATTAAATACATATTGGGTATGTATAAGGAATTTCCTCGAATATCTTAATTGTTCTCTATTGTTCAACTAGTCCAACTCGAATGAATAAGGAATTTCCTCGAATATATCATATGACCAACTCGAATGAACCATAAGTCTATCAAGACTTGTTCTAAAATATTCTAAGTGTTTAACTCATCCAACTCGAATCATACTTGTATTTTCTCGAACAACACTTCTGTCAACTCGATTTATTCTTGATGTTTCTCGATTAACATTGTACTCAATTCGAATGACTCTTGGTCTTTCTCGAGTATCATAGTACTCAACTCGAATAACTCTTGGAGTTTCTCGAGTATCATTTGATTCAACTTGAGTGATACTAAAAAGTTTCTCGATTGAAGTCTTTATTCGAGAAAATGCTAATGAATTTATTTTCAAGTCCTTTATACACTGAATAATCAAAAATTAATTCCATGTAGTTTTTCAGTGATTTAAAACTTGTGTCCCCCTCGAAAATCCTTTTTAAACACTTTTGTTTTACTGAACTTTTATTAAAAACAACATTTAAGTTGTTAAAAATGCAAATTTCAGAAAAACCTTTAACTCGAAGCTTTTTGACATTAAAATCCTAGTTTCTGTTTGTGTGGATTGTTTTGAACGATGAAATTTCAGATTCATGTTCACATTCATACAACGAATCATACCACACATTTAATTTCAGTTTTATGAACAAAAATTATGAACACCATTAATATCCAAAATACGAACACTTCTAACAAAACACAAACTGATACACAGAACAGTTACATAGATGTAAAAAAAATGAAGGAAACACACAAACAAAAAAAATTACTCACAATATAATCGAAATACTTTCTTGAATCTTTCAAAAAGATGAGTGGGTTTTTCGGTTTCTTAAGTGTGAAGTAAGAGTCTAGAGAAGATGATGAATAGTGAAAGGATTCTAAAAATGAATTTGAATTTGAACTTTTAAATTTATAGAAAGAGTGAACCGGCCCATTATTTTCAATTTTATCCGGCCCATCTTCCAAAAAAAATAAAACCCACTTAATATCTTTTTAAAAAAAAAATTAACAAAATAAAAACAAACAAAACAATAAAAACAAAACAAGAAAATTTTAAAAATAAACAACAAAAAAAAATTCTGATAAAGAAAATTAAAAAAAAATTAAACAAAAGTAACAAAAATTTGAAAATACTTATAACCAAAAAAAAATTAACATACAAAAAAAAATTGTAAAATGCCCCCCCTTTAATTTCTGAATGTTGCTCCCCCTCAAACATGTATTGTATTTCTCAGTTGAGCTCCCTCTACAAAATAACAGATAAATTTTATCAGATTTACTCAAACTCAGATAAATTTATTTTTCTGCTCCCCCTGCACATGACAATCCAGATCTTGTTAAATTTCAAAGAATATTAACTTTTTAAGATTCAAGAATTTAACATCAGGTTAAAATCAATAAAAATGAAAATTTAAAATTATAAATTATAAATTGAAACTACTGAATTATTAAATCTTAACGATTCAACATAACTAATTTGTATACCAAAAAATTAAACCTTTTTTCATCTAACGCTTTGGTAAACAAATCAGCTAGTTGATATTCAATAGTCACAAAATATAATTCTATATTTCCATTTTCTACATGATCCTTTATAAAATGGTACCGAATGTCAATGTGTTTTGTTTTTGAATGTTGCACCGGATTTGATGCAATAGCTATTGCGCTCTGAGAATCACAGTAGATGGGTATTTTCTTTGGTGTAAATCCGTAATCGCGTAGTTGGCTCTTCATCCACAACACCTGAGAACAGCAAGAAGATACAGCAACGTATTCTGCTTCAGCTGTAGACAATGAGACGCAATGTTGTTTCTTGGATGACCAGCATACGGGTTTGTCACCTAAGAACTGTACTGCCCCTGACGTACTTTTTCTGTCCATCTTATCACCTGCGTGATCAGCGTCAGACTAAGCAGTTAGATTAAATGAAGATTCTCTAGGATACCACAAACCAAGGTTTGGAGTTCCCTTGAGATATCTTAAAATTTTTTTCGCAGCTGTTAAATGTGATTCTTTAGGATTTGCCTGATATCTTGCACACACACATGTAACAAACATAATATCCGGTCTACTTGCTGTTAAATACATCAATGACCCAATTATACCTCGATAGTGAGTCACATCTACAGGTTTCCCCGAAATGTCCTCATCGAGTTTTGACTTTGAATCCGGAGCCATGGGAGTTTTCATAGGAGTACTGTTAATCATGTTAAAATTCTTTAACATGTCATGTATATATTTTGACTGATTGATAAAAATATCATCAGCTAGTTGTTTAACTTGTAATCCTAAGAAAAAATTTATTTCTCCCATCATGCTCATTTCGAATTTTTGGGACATTAAATATGTGAATTTCTTACAAAATTCTGGATTTGTAGACCCAAATATTATGTCATCTACATATATTTGTATAACTATGAAATCCGGCCCCTGACGTTTTATAAACAGGGTTGTGTCAACTGCACCTTTGTTTAATCCACATTTCAACAGATATTTTGAAAGTGCATCATACCAAGCACGCAGTGCTTGTTTAAGGCCATACAGTGACTTATCTAAAATATATACATGATCAGGTTTCGAAGGATCAGTGAAACCTTCAGGCTGATATGTATATACGTCATCTGTTTGTTCCCCGTTTAAAAACGCAGTTTTAACATCCATTTGATAAACTGTAAAGTTTTTGTGAGCGGCAAAAGCTAAAAACATTCTAATTGCTTCGATTCGTGCAACTGGTGCAAATGTTTCATCGTAGTCAATCCCTTCTTGTTGGTTGTATCCTTTGGCAACGAGACGAGCTTTATTTCGAATGATTACTCCATGTTCATTCTTCTTGTTTTTAAAGATCCACTTTGTGCCTATGATGGATTTGTCTTTAGGGCGCTCAACAAGTCTCCAGACCTTTAACCGTTCAAACTGGTTCAATTCTTCTTGCATCGCCACAATCCAATCAGCGTCCAGAAGTGCTTCTTTTACATTCTTGGGCTCTATTTTACTTAGGAAATTTGAAAATAGACACTCATTTATGGTGGCCCTTCTGGTTTGGACTGAAGCAGATGGATCACCAATAATGTTTTCTATTGCGTGATTTCTCGTCCACTTAAAAGTATGTGGAAATGGTTCTATTTGGTCTTGATTGGGATTACGATCTAGATATGTTGGTCAGGGGGTTACTTCAGATGTAGTAGGTGGGATATCTGAGTTAGGAGCTTCTGAATGTTCAGACGTTAAGGGGGTTTCAGAAGAATCTGGAGGATCAATGGGTTGTGCAATATCAGTTGTCAATTGCACATTTGCTGTTGAGGCTTCTCCAGTTTCTTTTGAATCTTGTTGATGAGAAAGATCAGAGACTACGACGGGATCTTCAGTAATCCTGTCAGGCACCAAAATTAGAACATTAGTTTTGGGCTTTTCAAAATAGTCTTCATAAAAATTCTCAAACAACTTATGTAATTCAGAGTGTTCAGCATTTTGTTCAGATGACTCCAATGAAGTCTGCGTGTTAGGTTCGGGTCCTGAACTGGTGTGTTCAGAAGCCATTACCACTCCTTCATCAAATTTGACGTTCACGCTCTCGTTGACTGTCTTGGTTCTCTTGTTGTACACACGGGAAGCAACCGACTCCTTTGAATATCCGATGAATTTTCCTTCATCTGTCTTTTGATTAAATTTTCCAAGATTATCTTTATCGTTTAGAATAAAGCATCTGCAACCAAAGACATGGAAAAATTTAATATTAGGTATTCGTTTATTAATCAATTCATAAGGAGTCTTTCCGAATCTTTTATTTATGATTGAACGCTTCTGTGTGAAACAAGCTGTTGCAACTGCTTCTGCCCATAAGAATAACGGTAAATTTGAATACGCCAGCATCGTCCTAGCTGATTCCACTAGTGTCCGATTTCTTCTTTCAACGACACCGTTTTGTTGTGGAGTTCGAGCAGCTGAAAACTGAGATGTAATTCCTACAGAATTCAAAAATGAGTCAAGCGATTTGTTCTTGAATTCTGTACCGTTATCTGAGCGAATTGATTGAATTGTGAGTTGCAACTTCACTTGTATTTTCGGATGAAGTCTATGATAATTTCAGTTGCATCTGATTTGGACCTCAGGAAGAAAACCCATGTGTATCGTGAATAGTCATCAACTATCACCAATACGTATCGTTTCTTATTAATGCTTTGTACTCTCATTGGTCCACACAAATCCATATGTAGTAATTCCAGTGCTCTCGTGGATGAGTGTTCAGTTTTGGATTTGTGTGAGGCTCTTGTCATTTTTCCTTTTTCACATGCGGCACACAACTGCTCGTTTTGGAATTTGAGAGTTGGCAGCCCTTTAACTAACCCTCCTTTCGCTAGGTTGGTTAATTTATTGAAGTTCAGATGTGAAAGGCGACGATGCCATAGCCATGCTGTTTTAGATGTAGCTTTTGACAGTAAGCAGACATCTTTCTTCAGATTAATCGAGGCTAAGTCAATGAAGTACAAATTGGTTTTCCTGTTTGCTGCCAATATTTCCTTTCCTTCTCCGGATCTGATGCTGCAACGATTGGCTTTGAAATTGATTTCCAAACCTTTATCACACAACTGTCCAATACTAAACAAATTATGTCCAAGACCATCAACATGAAAAACCTTTTGAATGGTAATTTTGTCATATGTGAGACTCCCGTATCCTCTGATCGGACAAAACTGATCATTTCCAAATCTGACCGTCCCACATAACTTTTCTACAAAGTTCGTGAGTATGTCTCTTTGTCCGGTCATATGCTTGGAACCTCCGGAGTCAAGATACCAAACATGGTTTACCTATAAGACGAATAATACATGAGGTACCCACTTGTAGGTGGGTACTTTTGTTTTAGGTAAATCATGCAAAGTATTATTTGATTTTTCAACAGATATGGCTTTTTGCTTAACAGTTGATGTTGTTTTAGGTACCCACATTTGAACAGTTCGTTTAGGCATCCACTTTTGTACAATTCATGGTGGAACTGTTTTTGAAATGATTTTCTGTGGAACCTTTTTCTGTTTAGAACATCGGTCCTTTTTCTTTGGTTTCCAGACGAGCTTATCAGATTTTACAATTAAAGGTTTACAAGCACTAGAGTTCAAATCAATTAAGTCTGTTCTAAAAAATTTGATACAAGAATTATTAACAAGTTTTTTATTACAGACAGAGTTATCAATGTTGCTATTTCTATCTGTAACAATATTGTTCTTCACGCGCCACTCTTGTTTTATATTCTTGTTTTTCTGTTCTTTCTTCTTCTTTCTCCAAACTTGTTTTCTTGACCCATTCACAATGATATCTGACATAAAAGAAACATGAGAATTAGTAGATTTAGAGACTTGTTTCTTCTGTAAATTTCTCTTACCTTTTGAAGATTGAACTCTGAGTGCAATGGAGTTCTTTGTTGAAGATGATTCACCTTTTTCAAATCTAGGAGTGTTAACAATAACTTTTTTTTTCTCCTTCTTTTGTTGTAAAATTGGTGAATTTTCAGAGGACTTAATTGAGTCTGAAGAAATTCTTTGCATAATTTTAGCTGGTTCTTTATGACCATCTGATTGTTTGTTATGCAAAGGTTTGACAAATTCATCAATTTTAACAAACATTTTCTCTAAGGAATTACAATCAGAGTGCATAAACTATTCAAATTCCTTTTCTGAATTGATAGAATCCAGAGAAGTTGACGATTGTGGATCAGACAAATTTTTGTTTTTAGGCTGATTTTGTAACTTTTGTTCCATAGTTTTTAGTTCAGCCTTGAGAGTTTTATTCTCTGTCTCAAAATTTTTAATCTTCATATCTAGATCAGAATTTATCTTTTCTAGAATTGACGATGGCAAATATAACTTTTGAGATTGAGTAGGTAATTCAGACAAATCCTTTTCAGAATATGTTTGAATGTACTCTTCTTTAATATCAGTATTACTACTTGTTTCATTTATTCTGTTATAATCAACTAAATTTTGCATTTTGTCTGATCGTAATCTTTTTGTTTCTTCACTAGATTCTACTTCATCAGAAGCTTTCATAAACGCCATTTTCAATCCTAAGTTCATGTATCTGACATCATATAGCGTTGGTGAACTTGATATTACTTTTGTCAGATACTTTGGACTTTCCCAACCAATTCCAGATTTAGAATTATAGAATTTTGTGTCTTTTGGTTGATTTAAATAAATGGTTTGATTTGTTTGCCCTCTTTTGATAAATTCATCTTCCATCTTCTTTATTTTCTCAAAAAGTTTAGTTCGTTATTCAAAAATAGCATGATATTTTACAGAAAAGTTTGAAGCTTCTAATTCTGCTATTCTCAGTCT
Source organism: Centrapalus pauciflorus (assembly GCA_020465985.1). Taxonomy (NCBI): domain Eukaryota; kingdom Viridiplantae; phylum Streptophyta; class Magnoliopsida; order Asterales; family Asteraceae; genus Centrapalus; species Centrapalus pauciflorus. The sequence goes on along the minus strand of JAANYP010001619.1, from coordinate 35,998 downwards.
TTCTTGTAAGTCAGATATATTCTGATTAAGATCTAATATTTTGCTTTGTAGTTCTCTTTCCTTATCTTGTAAATCTGAAACTGCTCGTAAGGCTAATGCTTTATCTTTGGAAAAGTCTAAAACTAAGTTATGTTCATTACGAAGTTTGTTTTCCAAAAAATGAGCATTTTTATTTTCCGCCTTTAAACATTTTTCAAACTTTTTAAGCATAAATGCCATATGAGTTAGTTTCTCTTCTAGTACACAAGATTCATCAACATCAGAGTCAGATTTAGAATGTACCTCCGGTTTGTCTGAACCATCTGATCTGTCTGACTCGGAATCTTCATTTTCCTCTACTTCGGTTTTTCCAGTTGCCATCAACGCAACTTCTTCTGTCTCTTCTTCCTCAGAACCTTGTCTTTCTTCATCCTCTTCATCAGTTAAACCAACCCATACTTCATCCTCAGCTATCATGGCTGATTCACTCAATTCTGACTCATTGAGAACCTCTGATTTTAGGCAAATATGAGCATCCTCATCCAGAATATCTTCATCTTCAGATAACTGCAACCAGTGGTCATCCTCCGCCATTAGAGCTTTTCCATACTCCTTTTCTTTGGCTAAGAGAGCCTTCCTCGTATAATAGTCTGAGTTTTTGATTACTGGGAGTCTAAATTTCCGGGCATAATGACCTGGTTTCCCACAGTTGTAACATTTCTGTTCTGAATCTTTCTTTGCTGACTTGTCCGATTTTTCATATTTGTCAGTCTTTCTTCCACTACTCTATCCAGATTTTTCATATTTGTCCTTCTTCTCAATTTTCCTCGAGCCTGTCTTGTAGCGCATCTAATTGTTGGTTGGCTTTCTGTAGAACTTCTTTTGAAAAGCTTTTGTTAGCAGTGCCATCTGCTTTTTCATTTCTTCGATCTCAGAATCTGTAGATGAATCGGAGGATTCTGATTCGGAAGATGTACTGCTGACTACTGCTCTTTTCTCCTTTTTCATTTTATATTTGTACTTCTTCTCTGCCAGTAGAGCCAATGGATCAGCAGTTTCTTTCTCGGCTTTCTTCTTTCCTGATAATTTCCTCAACACAACTTCTTGGTACTTGTTGAGGTTCTCAAATATCATATGAAAATCCATTTCTTCAATATCCTTTGTTTGCTGGATAATCATAGCATATTTCTCCCATTCAGGGTTCAGAACGTTTAGGAACTTGACATTTATGTCCAGATTGGACTTTGTCACTCCATTTCGTTTCATTTCACTTACCAAACTCACAAACCTTAGGTAAGTGTTTTCCAGTAGTTCTCCTTCACGGGCTCTGAAATTTTCAAACGTCATTAGGATGTTTCTAGCCCTGTTTGTGGTAGCTCTGTCAGATCCCCTCATCAGTTTACACACTTCATCCCATATTGATTTGGCAGTTTTTGTGTTTGTGAGGCATGTGTAAATATCATTGGGGATGGATATCAGAAGTAATTTCCTGGCAGTTTTATCCCCTAGTATTCTTTTCTTTTGGGCCTCAGTCAGGTTGGTGACCTCGACTGTCCTTGGTGGAATCGGGGGATTACCGGTTGGTACTCTAGGGATTGTTTCCATGAAAGTGGCTGGTCCTTCTGTGAAGGATTTCAGCATCTCTTCTGATAGATCATGAAAGTTAATGAATTCCAGAAACCTCTCCCTCCATTGAACATATTCTCCCCTGTATAGAATTGGAGGTTTGGTTTCTGATCCCATTGCTAGAGCGTCCTTTGACATTTTGACTTATATTTTGGAAACTGTCCAAGATCTGATGAACTTTGATTGAGATTGAAAATGTTGATCAACAGTTGAAATTTGATCAAAGTTTGAAACACAGATTAGTATCAAATGATCAACTGAAATCTACAACACAGTATCTTGTTAGTAGCAATAATCAACTTGATCAGACACTGAATTGACTTGATGTTTTGTAAAATGCAAAAACTCGAATAATGCTTGTTTGAAACTCGAATTACTCTTCTATGAAACTCGAATGAGCTTTCTGTAAAACTCGAATGATGTATGGTGAAACTCGAATTAGGCTAAGTAAAACTCGAATGAGTTTTGTATGAAACTCGAAATAGCCTTTGTGAAACTCGAATTATGTTCAGAAACTTGAGTTTTATAATGAAACTCGATCAACACTTATGTGAAACTCGAATTGGTCATATGAGAAAGTCGAATTGGTCCTTTGAGAAACTCGAATTTGTCTAATGTGAAACTCGAATTAAATTCAAATTTTTTAAAAAACTCGAACGAAATTCAAATTTACTTATAAACTTGAATCAAATTCAATTTGACAGTAAACTCGATTGAATTATCACTTCAACTCGAATCAACAAAGTTGCAACTCGATTGATTAATTGTGTAAACTCGAATCACTTAAAATCCAACTCGATTGATGAATTAAGTAAACTCGAATCACTTCTAAATCCAACTCGATAGACACTGTTTGTCAACTCGATTGACACTGTTTGTCAACTCGATTGACACTATTGTCAACTCGAATTTCACAAGTATTCAACTCGAATGACACATAAGATATGTGTATATCGAGTTTCTTAATTTTTCAGATTTTTCAAGTCTGAAATTCTAATTAATTCGAAAAATTTGCCCAATTTCACTCAAATTGAAATCGAAGGTGAGGATTTTGATTACAAACACTTTTTGTGAAACACTTTTGTCCAAAAATAGATCTAGAATAGTCTTTTTCAATAGAACAGTAGTCAACCCCGTGTTTTTCAAAATTTGACAAAAATGCCTAGATCTTTTTCTGTGTTTTGTGAATCAATTAAAGTTTATAGTCAATTGAATCGACTATTGATCCTTTACCTTCGATCCAATTTTCACAGTATTTGATCAACAGATTAGAAACCCTTGGTGATTTTAGGGTTTTTCGAAAAAAATACTCAAGAACAGTGAACAATTTCATAAAAAAATTTCAATCTCAGAGTCAAATTTTCACCCCTAAATCTCTGATACCAATTGTGATTTACAGTTTTTATATCAATCAATTAACAATTCAATAACAAGAACAATAACAATGATTAAAACTAACCGAATGATTCTATTGCAAGAATGTCGATTACAAAATGATGAGATCTTCTCACAAATGTCAGTAACCGTTTTTCTTCAAAAGGTGAAATGTCAGAACTTCAACATTGAAAGTCAAAGTTACTATATATATACATATTTTTCACAACTATGAATGAATTACAAAACACTATACTTTGACTTCCATCAATTACAGTGTATTCTAACACAATTATTACAACAAGCTTTGGGTACAAACTTTGACATGAGTACCACCTATCACCATCAGACCGATGGTCAAAATAAAAGAAAGATTCAAACCCTAGAACCTATGTTAAGAGCCTGTGTAATGGATTTTGGGAGGTGTTGGGATACTCATTTGACTTAGTGGAATTATCGTAGGAGCATTAGAGCTGCTCCATTTGAGGCACTTTATTGGCAAAAGTGTCGGTCACCGCTTTGTTGGGCTGAGGTAGGAGATAGCTAGATCACTGACCCGAGATCATTCAGGAGACTACAGAAAAGATAGTCCAGATTTGGAACTGATTAAAGATCGCACGGGATCAACAGAAAAGCTATGCAGATGTTCGACGGAAGGATTTGGAATTTTAGGAGGGAGATCAAGTAATGTTGAAAGTCTCGCCTTGGAAAGGCGTAATCCGTTTTGGGAAACGAGGAAAACTAAATCCTCGTTATATCGGACCATTCAAGATCACCAAAAGAATTGGCCCGGTAGCCTACCGACTCGATCTGCCCCCAGAGCTTAGTAATGTTCATAATACCTTCCACGTATCCAACCTTAAGAAGTTCCTGGCTGATGAAACACTCGTTATACCCATGGACGAGCTGGAGCTAGATGATAAGTTGAACTTCATAAAACAACCCGTGGAAATAATGGACCGAGAAGTCAAGAAACTAAAACACAGCCGGATCTCGATAATAAAAGTCAGATGGAACTCTAAGCGAGGTTCTGAGTTTACATGGGAACGCGAAGATCTGTTCCGGGAAAAATACCCTCATGGGTTCTCAAATACTCAAGCAGTGGAGAACAGGTGCTAATTTCGAGATGAAATTCCCTTAATAGGGGGAGACTGTAACATCCGGCATTAAACCAAGTTAGCAACTATGACCTAATCAGTATTTTTTAGCCAATTATAACCTAATCAATGGTCATTAGCAATTAATCAAAGTGATTAACAATGTTCATAAGGAAACTTAACTCAATTAGAATCAAATTCATCGGTGCAATGAATCGTGAAATCAATTAATCTGATCGATTTGCGATATGATGGATTAATTCAACTAAGTACAAAATTAAACTATGATTAGTAACACTAGTCATACACTAATACACTTAATTAACATTAATTATGCAAGACTAAAACAATTCATTAAAACAATGCATCCAAAAGTATTTATGAAATTACAAAAAAAGAGAAATACAAGAATACATTTCTAAATACTTTTATACAAAATATATATATATATATATATATATATATATATATATATATATATATATATATATATATATATAAATACATGAAAATAATCCATCAAATCTGGCCATAGGATGGTACATATAGCTTTTGACCTTCAAATTTTTTAATATAAAACTCCATAACACATCAAAATCAAATATTCATCCATCATACTCTTTCATATCAACCAAGCACACTCCACCTCCATTTGATGACCAAACTTTGCCTATAAATAGAGGACTTAACTTCAATTCATTTCCACACTTTCAACAACTCAAAAACTCTCTTTTCTTTCTCTTGAAACCGTCAACACATAAGCACACATACTCCACACAATTTTTCTTTCAAGTGTTCTTCATTTGTGCAAGTGTTCTTGGTGAAACTTTTGAAGATCCAACCTTCTACTCATTTTCATTGTTCTAATACATCCAAGTAAGTAAATACTAACCTATTACATCTTATATTTATGTTTATATAAGTCTTTCATAATATATATAATCACCAACAACAACAAGTTTCATAAACACACAAGTTTATAAGTCACTAGTTTTTGTTTTTAAGTTGTTTTCTTCAAATGTGTTTATAAATATATAAACACATCATGAAAGTGTAAATATTATGAAATACATGTGATATATATATATATATATATATATATATATATATATATATATATATATATATATATATATATATATATATATATATATATATATGTTTTATCACTTTTATATAAGTAGTTTTTCAATAAACAACAAGAATCACTGGATATTTCAAGTTTATGAACTACGGAATTTCGGCAGAAAAGTTACGTCGACTTTGAAAAATCATAACTAATTCATAACTTAACAAAATGAGTTGATTCTTGTCTCAAAAGTTAGATCTATTTCTTAACTAAAAATCTAGAGGTTTTTATAATTTATTATGGGGTTTGACAGCTCAAAAATGGCCAAGATAGGGTTTTCAACAAGCTTTTTCCCTAACCTAAACATCTCGAAAAATGGCCGTTCTTGACTTTAAAAATTCTTTGTATATAGTAGTTTAATTTCCAAGAAAACCAAAGCCTAAATCGTTTTGGAGCTTGGTCAAAAACAGCCTCAAAGTAGGCCGAAAAACCTTCGAAAAGCTGGAAAATTATATATATTTATAAACTTGACGTTTTAAGTGAGTTTTATTTATAAACTTGTAATGTTGGGTGATTTAAGACATAAAAACCTATATATATACATATTATCCTATATGAGAGTTATTAATTCCGTATTATCATTTAGGACTCGATTAAACACATCCGGTGCATCACCCATCAATCTACGCTAATTTGCATGTTTTGCGCATATTTTGCCATCACAAGCTCGGTGAGTCCTCATAGCCCCTATTTTCACACTGTTATATTTTGGGGTTGAAATACATGCTACGTTTTCATATGGACACGGAAACAACTTCATTTCTATTATGTATTACACATGTGGTTCCATCATCCCTCAAATCATGAACCGTTAATTGCATTTATTTGTAAGCGCGAATATATTGTGGATAGATCCATCGGAAGTCATGTCCCCCATTCGGGTTAGTTCAGCTCGGCTAACAGTGGGTGCATATATATTCAACATACGGTATTACGTATGGGAATACTGCACAGGGCAAATTCATTTAATTAAGCTTCGGTTGCATGATGGTTTTATGTAATACATAACATGGATTTATGATTTTATGAATTCAAACTCAACTGTTGTTGTCCATACAAGTCAGATTTATGTGTAAACCTATGAGCTCACCAACAATTTGTTGACGTATTTTAGCATGTATTTTCAGGTGATTAAGGCATGCGCATTTATCGGAAGCATTCCAAGGCTTCCGTTCATTTTGGAGTCGCATCATTTTTAAACTCGGAGATTTATTTGCATCTTTCTTGATAAACTAAATTGTGTATTTAAATCTTGGTATGTTAAGAACTACTTACGTTGTATTTTGGTTATGTAAATCAATATGTATATTTGAAGTCAAATCAATGTATTTTTGAAAACGTCCATATAGTGGTCGTTCGTTATGATTATGGTTACGCTTCCGCGATATCACGCTCCGTTGCCAACCAGGGTAACGTGGTGTGACACCTATTTTCTTGAATTAATAATTAAATTAAGTGACACGAAATTAACTAATTACCTCGAAATTAGCAGGTGTTACAATAAGAAAATTTCCCTTAAAATTTTCTTATATACTAAATTCCTAACTTTCTCCTAATTACACTATTGGTCCTTGAACTTTTATTTCTTGTTTTTTTTCACCTCTATAAGTAATACCTATACATGGTTTAGTAGGAGGTATTAAGATATTAAAATGTAAAAATGAAGAGATTAGTGGGGTAGCTTCTATCGTTGACTCGTGATGACAGTGGACTGATGACCTTTCATGGCAAAAAGTGGGTCCCCAAGGTTGGAATCTTCAACAACCCATCCTCAGACAGTCAGACAAATAGAACGCACTAATCAAACGTTAGAGGACATGATACGAGCTTATGTCATTGATCTTAAGAGTAATTAGGATGTTCATCTTCAACTTGTTGAGTTTGCCTACAATAACAACTACTATGCTTCTATCAGGATGCCACCGTGTGAGCTCTTATATGGACGTAAATGTTTAACTCTGATATGTTGGGGCGTGGTTAGAGAACGACTTATTCAGGGAATGGAGTTGTTACAGGAGACTTGTGACAAGGTAGCGATGATACAAGAGCAGATAAAGATAGCTCAGATGTGACACAAGTGCTACACCGATCAACACATGTCAGAGCTTGAGTTTAAAGTTGGAGACCTAGTGATGATGAATGTCTCGCCATAGAAAGGGAGTTTTCGATTTAAGAAGCGAGGTAAGTTGATTCCCTGCTACATCGGACCATTTGAGGTGATTGAGAAGATTAAAGACCAGGCTTACTGCTTGAATCCAACACCAGAGCTAGCCAAGAGTGCATAATTCTTTTCATGTCAGTCACTATGGAAGTGCCTAGCAAAGGATGATCAGAGCGTGCCCTAGTAGTGTAACAACTAGAAACATGCTTAGCATTAATTAGCATGTTCAACGTTAAGGGATAAGTTATATTTAAGTTAATTACATTATTAACAATGTAAATTCAATTTAAGTTAATAAAAATTCTGTCAAGATTAATAAAAGACATAATTAAACTAAATATGTGTTATATATTAATTATAATGATCAAGTTTAAAAGAATAAAATAAATGAAACTTTTGTAGTCAAAATGTAAAATATAAAACTTATGGTAAATATAAATCTCTAAATGAAAGGGGTCTGCTCATTTCTATCAAACAAATAGCAAACCAAAACTCTCCCTACTCTCTCTAAGCCACGGATCATCAAGAATTCATCATCAACGCCTCATTCAAATTTTACATCAAATTCAAGAAGTAAATGAAATCATCAAAGTAACAAACAACATCAAGATATACAAGATTCAAGGTAATTTTAATGTTCATGCAACTTATATAATCATATATATATATATATATATATATATATATATATATATATATATATATATATATATATATATATATATATGTTATGGCTTCTGGAAGTGAGAAGCTTCAAAATGGTTTCAAGATATTCAAAATTGGACATGGATTGGTGTTGCAAATATGAAAGAGTCATGCATGTTCATATCTTGTGTGTAATTGATGTTTCTTTCATTTTAATGGTTTAAATCCAAGATTTATGAACAACTCAGAAACTTCAAATTTATGTTTCTGTATACGTGTTCAACTTTCAGTTTTTGTTGTGAAGGGCTGGCCAAGAAGGCTGATGGCCTTCAGCCATGGCAATATGATGATGTATACGTGTTATTGAACATTTTGAAGTATGAAATCGCCATTAAACCTTTTAAATGTTGTTGTAAAATTAAAGAAAATAAAAAGATAAGTGCAGTTCAGTGTTGTGTTGTAATTTTGTTTTGTTTTTGTTTTAGGGCCATAAATAATGGCCAAGAGAGTCATTGGCCTTTGGCCATGGTTTCATGAACATCTTTTAGGGTTTGTTGATTATATATATATGCAATAATTCACTTAGGTGGCGTTTGGTTCACAGAATGTTTTAAAAGGAATTGGAATTTGTTCAGGAATTGGAATTGGAATCCAAATCATGTTTGGTTGGCTAAAAATGAAACTGGGATCCAATTTCATAATTCATTGGAGGGTAGGATGGGATGGGTTGGTAGAGGTGGATAAGTCTCTAAGGTAATAATAGGATGAGATGGATAAGTGGGAGGGTAGGGTGGGTAGGGGTAGGTATGGTGGGTAGTAGGTAAGAGTAGCTTGGATAGCGTAGGTAGGGTAAGAGTAGGTGGGTGAGGTGGATGAAGGATGGGTGGGAGGGTATGGGTAGGTATGGTGGGTAGTAGGTAAAAGTAGGTTGGATAGCGTAGGTAAGGTAGGTGGGTCGGGTCGGGTGGGGTGGGTAATGTATGATGGATGAGGGATGGGTAGGTGGGTAGGAGTAGGTATGGTAGGTAGTATGGATAACATAGGTAGGGTTAGGGTAGGTGGGTTAGAGGTGGGTGGGATGGGGTAGGGTAGGATAGGATGGGGTAGGGTAGGGTGGGTGGGTATGGGTGGGTGGATAGGTAGGTAATGGTAGGTATGGTGGGTAGTAGGTAAGAGTGGGTTGGATAGCAAAGGTAGGGTTGGGGTATGTGGGTTAGAGGTGGGTGGGGTGGGATGGGGTAGGGTAGGGTGGGATGGGTAAAACTAAAAATAGAATGAAACATGCAGTCTTTCGATGTGTGTTTGTTGTTGTTTTGGGTCCGAGAATGAGGCCAAGAAGGCCAAATGGCCTTCGGTCTTGACTTCATTGCATTTATGTGTGTTTGTTAATCATTTTTGAATTAAAATTCGACATTAATCCTTGCATATTAGTTGCTGGAAAAATAATAAAAACATCAGCACAACATATATATATATATATATATATATATATATATATATATATATATATATATATATATGTATGTATTATATTATATTATAAAGGGCTAAAACAGTTAATGTTGAAATTTCAGCACAAAACCAATCAAAAAGCTCCACGTGTCCTGCGTCTCTTCCCACGTTGTATCCTCCCCTTCTTCGTCAATTCTTGCGCACAAGAAACCACCGATCTTATTTACAGTTCCTTCTTCATATGCTCACCAGTTGGTATCATTTCATAATCCATCACGTCCTCAGTTGCTTTTTCTTCTCCATCGATTTCCAGCAGTATCTCTAGCAAATTTCTTCTTTGATTCAGGTTCTTTCTTTTCCATCTGCTTCAACCAGGTTCTTCCGTGTCCATTTCAACGAGAATTTGCATCGATTGTCACATGTTTATGATAGGTACTTCTGTTTTCTCTTCATCTAACGTTTTTGTCGAATAATTTTAACCTAACTTTTGCTTTTCATTTTTTTCAGGGTTGTTAGATGAGATGGGCAGCTCAAATGGTTACACAAACTACCAGGTTTTGGTTCTCCAAACTCGTCATGTGATTCAATTTCACTGTCTATGTTTTTTTTAGCACTTGCATAAAGTTATAGTAGGATTTAATTGCAATCAACGTTCCTTCAGCCAATTTTATCGTATATAGCCTCCAATATAAAGCTTACAAATTTTTGGCCGATAGCGTTTATTTTGAGGCTTTTAACCTGGAATATCTTACGTACACTACGTGTTTGATGAAATGCTTCAATCAAATTCGATGTAATTAAGTTACTAATTTTGCTAATTTTCATATTTTTTGGCCGATAGCGTTTATTTTGAAGCTTTTAACCTGGAATATTGTATGTACACTACGTGTTTGATGAAATGCTTCAATCAAATTCGACGTAATTAAGTTATTAATTTTGCTAATTTTCATATTTTTTGGCCGATAGCGTTTATTTTGAAGCTTTTAACCTGGAATATTTTATGTACACTACGTGTTCGATGAAATGCTTCAATCAAATTCGATGTAATTAAGTTACTAATTTTGCTAATTTTCATATTTTTTTTTGGCCGATGGCGTTTATTTTGAAGCTTTTAACCTGGAATATTGTATGTACACTACGTGTTTGATGAAATGCTTCAATCAAATTCGATGTAATTAAGTTACTAATTTTGCTAATTTTCATGGTTATTTTTCTTATTTATATATTACTTATATAATCAAGCATCTTAAACAGTTTCTTCTCCTCAACGGTTTTGTTGAAATTTCAGTACATATCCAATCATCTTCATTTGCTTCACCGACATTCAAAATGGAAAACGGTTCCAATTTCTCTTCAACAGTTAACAACAATTCTTGTGCTATGCGTCTACCTGCGATGCCTCAACATGAATGCTTCACTGTAGGCTTCTCATTCTCTCTGGATTATTATCCGGTTCATACTTTCAAGGGATCAACAGCATTCCCATAATCGAATTACCAAGGCAATCTCCTTTTCCTATTGAGATTTAAGTTACCATCAATTGTTCGATTCATGTCTCCATTAACGGTTTTCACTTCCTCCGTTCACATGAGCAATTGTCCTGTTCTGCTATTCAGATTCACTTGTAATCGAATTTGCAAAGTAACTTTTTCTTCCTATTGATTCACTTGACCAATTTCCAACAATCTGCGCGTTGTTTGTGTATCCTACATTCATACATACCAACCTTTTATAGTATGTATGATTTAGGCTATAGCCAGAAAGATTATAGCATACTAATATTATTCAAATGTATCACATTTATTTTGATTCGGATGTTGATCATTTTCAGTAACTTCAGTCATTGTATGTTGCTTATTATGCTATCCCAGTGGCTCTTCCAATATAAGTTAGCCATTCTAAGAATCAAGCTAACCCATCTTCAGTTAAATTGTTTAAAATACCTAAATTTCGTCATCCTTTTTTGAATCGCCTTTTAAATAATAGCAAATTTTTACAACACCCGCTTACAATAATGAAAAATGTTATTTCATACAAATATATGTCTGCCCATAATCTAATTACTATACTTTCGTGATTTTTATGTGGCTAAACAAAGCTAGACATCAACTTTTCACTTTTGTACTCCATCTTCTTATTACTACCTGTGGTGAAGAAAGAATTGAATAGGAGACATGGTTTTTGTATTTCCAATAGACCTGAACATCAAAACATCCCCTTGCCATTTGCATTTCCTTTTTGTTATTGGAACATTTCATAGGATGCTTTCATATATGTTGTTGAGTGACATGACAAAATTCTAATATTTTTGATATATGTCTTTATTATGAACATTAATTAATGGTATCGTTGGACCACCCTTCTTTTAAATTGATCAAAATGGATCTCATAATAATGAGTATTGGGTGGTTGGACCTACATGCTTAGTATTAATTTGACCTAAAACAAGTGAATAAAACATTTCATGTCGTCTTTACATGTTGGTTTACACTATAATTGTTTTCATATATTAAAAGGTTGTATGTATATCCTTGGTCATTTATGTTTACATCCCATATTCTATGTGTATGCTAGATTCCTTTAAAGTCTGTTACATCAATCGTCGATGGCATGGCTTAAAGAAGCTATACATTCAAAAGCTAAAGCCTTTAGAAAGCATGCATTTTTTGATGAATTTGTGTCTCCTGCATTGGTGAGTAAGTTTTGTGTTTTAAATCATCTATAAAGCATTGTGTAAATTATAACTTTTTCTCCATTATTACTTTTTAAATAGATATCTCTTGAAATAGCATGACCTTATAAATTACTCACCATTTGTTTGCTTTAGACCAACAGTGATTTTGATGCGAAGCCCATGATGATTTGGGTCAATGCTCAACTCGGAAAACAACATTCATTAAGCATTTGCTTAGAAGTAGTTATCCAGGCAAGCTCTTCACACCTACAAAGTGTAATTCTCTCACAAACACAATTTTCTTATCACTGTATATCTTTTCATTAGGAGCTCATATTGGACTCGAGCGTACTACAAATAGATTTGTTGCTGTCATGGTATGTCTAAGATCCTACCTTTTAATTTTACTGTCAGGGAATGAACATTTACGGATCATCGATCGTTAATGCTTACAACTAAAAAGTTGGTCCTAGATCATTTGTGTAAAAGTAAAAAACATCAAATAATGAAGACACCAAATAATTTTGCTGAATTTTTATATGTCAAAAATCCTGGTAAAGTAAAACACATATAGACCTTTAAAATTTAATCTACTTGCGTTTGGATGCTCGAATGAAAGCTTCTACAATTAAGGTTGTAAATAAGTGGGTTTGGCATGCTTATGATCTTGAAAGCTCAAATCAAGCATCATGGGGCTTGCACAAGGTTGATTTAAAAACCTAAAACAATGTGTTAGAACATTTTTCAAGCAATAACCAGACTTGGTAATAGTCCATGCTTGCATGATAGATCAACCACAACATATATACTATAGAACATTCATAATTGGTTGAACGATCTTTTGTCCATATTTTTGCATTACATTACTGATTAACACACTTTCTTTGGTTTGCACAGAGTGGACCCGATGAAAGAAGTATTCCAGGGAATACAATCGCTGTTCAAGCAGACATGCCATTTAACGGTCCATCTCCTGCTTTCACTCCCATGTTCTCTGAGTTGTGCTTCAGTTTTCATGGCTTCTCATTCGATGGCCATTGCGATTGCCACAGAAGGAAAAACGGACTTTCATCCCTTCTTCTCAGATTTCCATTGCGACTCTACTTATTCTACAGAAGATTTCCACGGACTTTCATCCCTTCTTGTCGTAGTTTTCGATTCCCTCTTCTTTTGCGTGGCGATTCATCTAGGTTTTCTTCTTCTCCTTTGGTATGCGATACTTTTATCACAACTGTAAGAAAATTCAAGGGTTGGAATCGCCTTAGCAAGGCAATTTTGCAGGTAAATTCGTGTTCATATTCAGATTCGTAAAATCAGTTCTAGGTTTCATTCTCTTCACCGATTATGATGATCGTTTACCCTCTTTATTCCTCGTCGTTTGCCTGTATTCCGTATCACAGTGTCACCGGATTCAGACATGCGTTCAGAAACCGTCGCAAAGGTCACCGGATTCATCGAGAGAGTCGGCGTCTGCTCCGGTCATTCCGGCCAAGTACGAAGAAAACGGAGTTCACACCAATTTGTTCCACAGCCTGCTCAAAGTTGAACAAATCCATCGCGGCTGTCTAACCTGCATCCTCACTGTCAAACCCCCCGTTTGCGTAATTTCTACCTTCCTATCTCTTTACCTGTCCGTATTTCTAATTCTTCGTTGACAATTTTCTGTTTGATTTTATTTTGTACGAGTACCTGGAATTTTTGGTTATTATCTACATTCGAATTTGCTTAAAACGTCGACCAAGTACATATGAATCTTTGAATTGAACTTTATAGAGTGAAACCGAACTGCAAATATCCTGTAAATCCCTGTTTGATTGCTTAAGAGTTTTGGAACCTCTTCAATTGCTAATATATTAGGGTACCTAGAGTTTTGATTATGTAATTTTTAATTAATTTTATACATTCAGATTTGGTCAAATTGTAGGTTTAGTTTATATGACTGTTTGAATTTAACTTGAAAGAGTGAAGTTAAACTCCAAATCCTGTCGAAATCTAGGTTTAGTTGATGAATAGTTTTTGGAACCTTTTCAATCAGGTTATATATCAGAATGCCTCGCATGTTGTTTATGGAAACTTTCTGTACTCTTTTGGTTATTTGATATACATATGCATTTGCTCAAATAGGTCGAGTCCATATAATTGTGTGCATTTAACTTAAATAGAGTGGTCTGCTATAATATGTTTAAAGTAATGTTAATTTCAGCTTTGTAAACACTTGAGAAGTAAAAGTTGATTCACTTACTTTCTAAATTGACTAATTTGATTTCATTGTATCCTTGATACAAAAATTAACCCCAACTTTTGAAAAACGATAGACAAACACAAATTAAGAATAAGTAATTGATCCAAGGTTCTCTGCTTCAGAAACTTGATTCAGTAAAAGGTTAATTGGATATTTAACACCTATGCTATCTAATAAGTGACTATAAGTTATGAAGGTGGTGTGAATGCTTTAATGTCTAGGTGCACACTTAAGTAGTTAAGTGACAGCTCTAAGTTGGGATTTTAAGCACATTATGGTCTCGTGGACCAAATTTGATACTATCAATAATCTGTACTCGTGACTGTAGACAATTTTTTATGTTTTGATTTTATATGAGCCTATATTGAAGAGAAAATGATTGCAATTAATGTGGAATGTCTTAAAAGGGTTGATTGCACACTAATGTCTCATACTTTTTAGTCAATTTCTATTTTTTTTTTCATATTTCCAAAGTCAACATGTAAGGTCTAATGTTATATGTATAGGATAGGTTCCAGGAAGTACCACGTTTTTGCAGGATATTGGAAAATGAAATATTTTTAAATTTTACAGAAAAATGTATAAAATAACATTATAAGCTAATGTAAATTGGTTTCAAGAGTTTTTATCAAGTAAAATTACAAAAAATAATCACGTGAATGTATGAATGATTGTGTAAATGAATGACATATTCACGGGTTATTTCTTAGATTAACAATTATTTTCTTTTGTAATTTTGTATTTGGTTTTGGGACTGAACTTGCTCTAAAAATGAACTGGACCAGTTTAGATTTGTCTACCTTTGGTTCCGTTATTTTGTACTTCTTGATTCTGGTTCTGTTTTGCTCTGATGCGCACCCCTAACTGCATCCTTGTCGTTTCATTTAGAGAAAATCTGGATATTGTTATTGTATTGATTTCCTTAACCGTGTACCAGACATGTGCATCATTGGAGTGAAATTATCAGCCTCCAGTAACATTTGTGGTGGTTCAAAAGCGTCATCACAGCAGATTGTTTGCTGATAACCATCATGATCGCAACTCCACTGACAGGAGTGGAAATATATTGCCAGGTATGCATTTTCATATTTTTTTTCATTTGGTTTCGGCGTAGTCATCTCTTTTCTTTCATTGCCTTTATTTCTATTGGATCAGAATTCTTAAGCCATTTTGAAAATAACCACCTAAATTAAACTAAAGCATCCCCTGCAGCATTACAGAAATGACACATTTGCTTCATACTTATAAAGTTACATTATTTCTGGTGCCATTTGCAGTGGCGAGCGACATAAGGTTTCTGCAAGGCCTCTAGGTTGCAAAGACCTGCAGATACAATAAGATGTTACTTTGATTCTATGAAACATTGTATACATCTGTAAAAATATAGGTTTTGTCATTGTTTCTATGTCTATGCACTGATAAATAGGTTAATATGTCACTGTTATTTTGTTGAACTTTGATGCAAATCACTGCTTTTTTATGCTTTTGAATCTATTTACTTATGTACCCGTTTATAGTACTTCCATAGAATCACAATTGGAGATGCTTGGGGAATATTCATCTGCCAGGTTCTTATTTTCCCTTCTTGCTTTATTGCATTGCTAGATATATAATTATACATATATATCCTACTTTACTCTTTCCTCCAACTAATTATTTCCAACGGAAATTGTCCACTTTCGTTGCACCTTGCTCAGCTATTTAATGACCCTTTTTTTTTTTTTTGCCTATTCTTTGAATTCTGATCATTCTTTCATTTGGATGATTGTTGTTATGTTACAGTAACATTTGTTGATTACTATCCTACCAACGATTATGCCAACCACCGTCATTGCGAAGATATTTTCTGTAAAAATGCAGTTTCATTGTTGTGACATTCTTATATATTACTATATATTAAATGGCCTTACATGGTTTTTCTAAACAAACGGTTATTGTTGAAATTTCAACACATAGCCAATCAAATTAGCTTCCTTCTCGTATGATTTCTAGATGTTTGTATTTGTTGATTATCAATTTGACATGCTTCACAATCAGATCCGGCCTGCTTTGCTTCATCTTCAATGGCTTCACCGAGTATCAACGTTGCTTCCACAATGCTTCTCTTCACCAGTTATCAAAATCAGTTGATATGTTTCAAAACCATTTCCACGTGTTGTGTTGCGTTTATGTATCCAGAGAGACATCAACAACAAAAAGGGAACAATACTTTGGGTAAAGGATAGGATTTAAAGCGATTACATTGCAGGCCTCTTTCAACTCTATATTAAGGGCATTCTCGATTACGTCCTACTCTAGGTCAGCTTGATTGATTCAAATTCTGATTACGAAGGAACCGAATAAGGGAATCAATTTCTCAATTTCATGTTTTGGCATCACCCAAGGTTAGCCTTTTAGTTTGGTCTTCCATTTGCTTAATGTTTACGAAACAACATGGGACATGGCTTGTTGTTAAATTTTGCCAATTGATGTGATTTGGTGACAAGCGCGCCAATTGTTTGTAAATATATTTGAACCACATTTTTTTTCCTGGAATTGCAGAGCTTGTCCAAACAAGTCCGTTCCTTGTTGTATGTTTCCTTCTCACCATCAAACCAATTATCAGAAACAATATCACACTCCAATCTGCATTATGCTTCAATCAATCATCTGGCCAGGCCATTAAATTGAGGTCGTACTAAATGCCATGGATAAACCATACATTTCATCTATTTATCAATCTCTATTCATTTTTTCTGTTTGTGCATTACACTGCAATATGCTTCAATCACCATCTGGCTAGGCCATGAAATTGAGGTCGTGTGTCATGCCATGGAGAAACCATACATTTCATCTGATTATGATATATATATATATATATATATATATATATATATATATATATATATATATATATATATATATATATATATATATATATATATATATATATATATATATATATTTGTGTTTGTGCACTACACTTGCAACATCTAAGTAAAATCATTATTGGAAATAGATGCAGGGGTGTAAACGTTTGGGTTGCAATCAAATTAATATGTCATTAACCTATAAACTTTTCATTCTTATTCTATTTCGTCACAATTTGTGTTTTATATATTAATGTCATTTTTGTGCATGATGCAATTGTCAATTAATTGTTACTCTGATTTTTGTCGCAGAAAGATTGCTACTTTGTGACATTTCGGTTATGTGGGTTTTATGAAAAATCAATGGGATAATACCAGGTAAAATTTATGTGAATATATTCATAGAAACCATACCATGATCAAAGCAGTTTTTCCCGGATAAAAGTGGAATTTTATGTAGATGTATGCTTATAACATTTAATTAAGTAGCTGAGTCCTAAAACTAAAATGTCATACAGAGAGGCAGAACAACTATAAAAATGCATTGACATAGAGTAATGTATGGTTGTTTCAGTAAAATTTTGTATTTCATTGAGCCTGATAGGACTACAAGAATGATATTTTCCCATAACTTACAGCTGATAGTGATAGCAATGGCCTTATGGACTGGATTGATAAACCCGAAAAACAAACAATTTAAAACAATCAAAGGCAGATTACTAACCCAACCTCTCGATACAGTTCCACCACGAGAATCGGAATTAGCCGTCCAAGATCACCTTCTAAATTTCTGCCCAAAATCTAGAATAGCAAGGAACAATGAACTCTCCGAAAACAGAGAATAATTTCTATGAACTTCAAAATCTGCCTTCATTCCATTGTTTTTAACGTACATAAATATGAAAGAAACGAGAACTAACAATAGCACTTCTACCCCACGTCTCCTAAACTTGTGGAAAACTCAAATAACTACTTTTGACACTTTCAAATAATAAAATAAAATTACTGAAAAGAAAACAGACATGCTATGAAATAATAAAGAAAACAACGTGGGGCTATCAACTGGGTCTGTTAACTTCCTGCAGGATTGTTTGGACATTCTAGCTGGACCAAAGAAATCCACCTTTGAGTTGGGCTCGTAGGTGGTGTGGGCTTATGGACCTGGACCAGTGTCTGCCTATCATCCTCCCTGTCTTCAGAAAAGTTTGACCTCAAACTTGGAAGGGGTTCATCAGGGTCATAATAAGGTTGAAGATCAGCCACGTTAACAGTGGCGGAAACAGATGAAGTACCCGGAAGATCAATTTCATAGGCATTGTCATTCACCTTGGCGAGAACTTTAAACGGACCATCAGATCGAGGACTCAGCTTTGAACGACGTTTTGCCGGGAAACGCCCCTTTCGAAAATGTAACCAGACAAGGTGCACATGTTTCCTCCCCTTATCGCGTCGATACTTAAGTAACTCATTGGTCCTTGCAATTTTGTCATGAATACGTTGATGGATCGATTTAATATCAGCTGCAACATCACTGGCTTCCTTACTGAATTTAGTGGAGGTATCAAGGGCAGCAAGATCAAGTGGGGTGGTTGGGTTTAACCCATAAACAGCCATGAAAGGGCTGATTCCTGTTGTCTTACTAGGAGCCCGATTGTAAGCGAATTCAGCCCGGGGCAGTAACTCCTCCCACTGCTTCAAATTAGTTGCGATGAGAGCCCTTAATAACGAGCCAAGGGTCCTGTTAGTGACTTCGGTCTGCCCGTCCGTTTGAGGATGGCTTGAAGTGCTAAACTTGAGTTTCGTGCCTAACTTCTTCCATAATGTGACCCAAAAATGGCTTAAGAATTTGACGTCCCGATCACTAACTATGGTTTTTGGAATCCCATGGAGACGGACTATTTCCTTGAAGTATAAAGTGGCTATCTGGGTAGCATCATAAGTTGTGTGACAGGCAACAAAGTGAGCCATCTTGGAGAAGCGATCGACCACGACCATGATAGAATCCTTTTGGCGTTGAGTACGGGGTAACCCAGTGATAAAATCGAGACTAACGTCCTCCCAAGGCGCAACTGGTACTGGAAGGGGCATATATAATCCATGGGGAGAGGACTGACCTTTAGCTTTATGACATTGGGGGCAGCGCCGAATATAATGCGCAACATCACGGGTCATACGGGGCCAGAAAAAATGACTGCGCAACACGTTAGTCGTTTTGTCAATTCCCAGATGGCCTGCTAAACCCCCTTCATGAGCTTCTTGTATAATAACCAACCGGATGCTGTGGCGTGGAATACAAAGCTGCTGTGTCTTGAACAAAAACCCATTACAAATGTGAAAGTCACCCACAGCGTGATTTTGACAATTGGCATATAGCTCACCAAAGTCAGGATCCGTTGGGTACTCATTCGGTATAAGCTCAAAGCCAAGAACTTGGGGTTGTAGTGAAGTAATTAACGAGTACCTTCGAGATAAGGCGTCGGCTCCCTTATTGAGTTTACCAGACTTGTGCTTGATGGTAAAAGTGAAGGCTTGAAGAAATTCCACCCATTTAGCATGGCGGGGCTGCAGCTTATGTTGACCTTGAATATATTTCAATGCCTCATGATCAGAGTGTAAAATAAATTCCTTAGAAATCAGATAGTGCTGCCAATGGTCTAATGCTCGGATGATTGCATAGAACTCCTTATCATAGGTTGAATATCGTCGTTTGGCATCATTAAGCTTTTCACTAAAGTAGGCAATGGGACGGTTCAATTGCGACAGAACAGCTCCAATCCCGACCCCAGACGCGTCACATTCAACCTCAAATAACTCCTGAAAACAGGGTAGAGCTAAGACCGGAGTAGACGATAATTGTCGTTTGAGCTCGTCAAAAGCCGCTTGAGCTTGTGGTGTCCAAGTGAACGTTTTGAACCTGGTCACTTCGGTCATTGGAGCCACAATGGTACTGAAATTTCTAATAAAACGCCGATAAAAAGACGCAAGGCCGTGAAAACTTCTAACTTGTTGCATGGATTGGGGTACCGGCCAATCGCGGATTGCTTGAATCTTTTTGTTATCCGCCTGTATACCCTGTTCAGAAACCAGATAGCCAAGAAAAGTTACTTGGTTAGTGAAAAACTCACATTTGTCCAAATTCCCATAGAGCTTTTCATGATCGAGAACTTTGAACAACTGTGATAGGTGGGATCGGTGTTCTTCCGTGTTCCGGCTGTAAACCAGGATGTCGTCAAAGTAAACAACGACGAAGCTGCCCAAGAAAGGTTTCAACACATGATTCATTAACCGCATAAAAGTGCTTGGGGCATTCGACAACCCGAACGGCATAACAAGCCACTCATATAACCCTTCCTTAGTTTTGAAAGCTGTTTTCCACTCGTCCCCTTCATAAATTCTGATTTGATGATACCCACTTCGTAGATCGATCTTAGAAAACACAGTAGACCCGTGAAGTTCATCCAACAGGTCATTGAGCCTCGGTATTGGGAATCGATACTTTATTGTAATCTTGTTGATTGATCGGCTATCCATACACATCCGCCACTCCACGAATTCATCCGGATCCAGCTTACCATCATACTCCGGAATATCGACTTTGATGTCGTTTGGATGCCAATTCCTCGCTTCCTCTTTGCTTTTCGGTCCGCTGTTCACGGAGTTCTCTCCATGTCCTTGGGAAAGAACCAATTCTTGAATCTGCTCTTGCATAGCCTGCATCTTTTGTGCCATATCTTTTTTATCGGCCTCCATCGTCTCCAAAATCTTCTTCAATTCGGACATATTTCGGGTATCCATAGCTCTGATACCAAATGATAGCAATGGCCTTATGGACTGGATCGATAAACCCGAAAAACAAACAATTTAAAACAATCAAAGGCAGATTACTAACCCAACCTCTCGATACAGTTCCACCACGAGAATCGGAATTAGCCGTCCAAGATCACCTTCTAAATTTCTGCCCAAAATCTAGAATAGCAAGGAACAATGAACTCTCCGAAAACAGAGAATAATTTCTATGAACTTCAAAATCTGCCTTCATTCCATTGTTTTTAACGTACATAAATATGAAAGAAACGAGAACTAACAATAGCACTTCTACCCCACGTCTCCTAAACTTGTGGAAAACTCAAATAACTACTTTTGACACTTTCAAATAATAAAATAAAATTACTGAAAAGAAAACAGACATGCTATGAAATAATAAAGAAAACGTGGGGCTATCAACTGGGTCTGTTAACTTCCTGCAGGATTGTTTGGACATTCTAGCTGGACCAAAGAAATCCACCTTTGAGTTGGGCTCGTAGGTGGTGTGGGCTTATGGACCTGGGCCAGTGTCTGCCTATCAGATAGTGTGATCATACTCTCAAATTTTCTCCATAAAAGAGTTTTATATTACTTCTCTTGTTTTTGTTTAGTCATTTTCATATTGTCTTCTAAGGGGGTGTTTGATATCCCTTAATAAACTCTTATCAGCTCTTATGCAGTATTCGGTAAGAAGAAATAGCAATGAGAGTGTTTGATAGTGATAAGTAATCAGAGCCTATTTTATCTCACCTTCCTCTGATTGGATGAGAACCCAAAAGGCCTCTTCTTTCCCTCTCATCCAGAAAAGAAAGAAGCATTTGTTCTTCTCTCAACTCATCTGTCGACAGGCCTCCACCCATCTCTGTTGTTGCTTCTTGCCACCACACTCTTGACCTTGATTCTCATCCACGACCGATGACCACCACACCGTCGATCTCAGCCACGACTGACGACCACCACACTGTCAACCTTAAATAAACTGCTCCTTCTCTATTCTTGTCTGCAAGTGAATGGCCTCCGACTTCCATAGAATGTGTGTGAGTGGTGAGAGTTTCGGCCGAAGGTGACCGGCGCCGGTGGCCGACCGCCGCTGTTTTTCCTTGCGGCGCTGTCTGCCTTCTCCCTTTCTGTTTCTGGGTTCCATCGAGAGAGAGAGAGAGAGAGAGGAGAGAGAGCAAGGTTTTGTGGGTGTAATGTGGAGAAGAGATCGGCGCCGGAACCGCCTTGGCCGGTGACTTCTTCCTGGGTGACCGCTGCCTTGATTGCCTTTCTCCTTTCTGTTTGTCTTCACCGAGTGGAAAAGAAAATCAATTTCGTGGGTTAGGCGTAAAGTGGGTTGGATGTGACTTTTCTTTGGAATTTATGGTTCTTGTTTTATTATTATTATTATTATTTTTTTAGGCTAATAAATTGAATAAGTTTAAATATTGGTTTTGGGTTTTTTTTGGGCTTTCACAAATTGATACTGATTTTGGGCTAGATATATTTGGGTCACATTAATTTAGAAACTAATTTTGGGTTTTAAATTGAAATGAGTTACATTCTTATTATTTATTTGGGCTTTTCAAATAAGAATTAAATTTTGGTTAAGAAAATAAAAAAATCACATATATTTATAAATCATAAAATTTTTATTAAATTCATAAATAAAGTCAAAAAAACATATATGATAAGACATTTAAAATTTTAAAAATCAAACAATCTTATTGCAACCTCTTATCAATTATTGACACATCTCTTATCAATAAGAAGTGGTAATAAGCAATAAGACAATTATATCTTAATGAATCAAACGCACCCTAAGTCTTCATCTAAGTTTGTTTATACTTTTGTGTAGCCATATGCAAATATTTGATCCATAGGTGATGTAAAGATTAGTAATGTATTTAATTAGAGGGCACGTAATGTTATAGTTGGTGTTGAGATGATATATATTTTATCTTGTGCTACTCTTTTTCCTGTGTTCTCGCGTCTTATCCAAATAATTTTAAAGCATATAATTGTTATGACATTTTAAATATGCTAAAATTTGGTATGACTTCTATAATCACTTGATGATTACAAATAGATAAAATCCATTCTTTTCACACAATATGTCTTGCTTTATGATTTTGATCCAAATATTTCAAAGCATATTTGTTATATCTACTTTTTTTACGCTTCTATTCATCTACTTGTAAAAGCTTGAACCGTGATTCATTGACCAACATATTTCCGTCATTTCCTTTATGGTGTTAGTTGTGTAGAAAAATCTTGATTTCAGCAGTTTGGTTATTTGGTTTTGTTTGTCCAGATGGAGATTTGCACACCACTAATTGTTATGCTTAAACAAGTAAATAGAATGTTGTGGTCTGCATTCTATGAGGGCCTGCTTTTCATCTCTGTGCATAACTTGTGGCAATTAGATTGCTTATAAATGGTTGTTTGGTCAGGCACGCTCATTGTCACTGCCATTGATGAAACACTTTGTTGCTATTGAAAAAGAAGTTGTGTGTGTTTCGTTGCTGCTGTTGTTCACATCACACACACACACTCTTAGTTTCCTTTCTGTTTTGTGTTTACTTGTTGTTTCCTTTCTGCTGTTGGGACTCCAACTTTTTTCTACGCAATTTTTATAACAGTTTGGTTTGAATGGCCAACATGAAATGACCTTGCTTTATGGGCTATGCAATTTTTGCTATGTGCTATTGTTATCTTTCCAGTTGTTGTTTAAATGGGCTTAGGAGTAGGTAAGACCTTATTATTTTTGAGAAGGTGAATAACTCATCAATCTGTTTCCTAATTTCTAATTTCTTGGTTGCTCTTTGACATCTGGATGAAAGAACCAAAATACCATATAGACTATGGGCGCTGCAATTGGTCATTGTGCATTCTGGAGGAACAAAAGTTACTGATATACGAAGGAAATATACAAGCCTTGCAACAAAGAGTATGTATATCCTACTATCACATTGATGCTCTTTTTTGCAATTTGTTGACATCATTTTGTTATAGTATTTTTATGACCGCCTATGGTTGGCATTATCTCATGACATAAGGATTTATTGAATATGTGGATACTAAGGACGAGACTACAATGATTTAAATTTTTTGTAGGTTATTATAAGGATTGATGTTTTTATACTTGAATTGCTTTATTTTTATAATAAATAATGAACTAATAGGTTGTGGTGAGATGAAGTGTTTCAATTTTCTTTCAAAGCCTTTTCATTTTCAGCAGCATGAATAGTTATCCTGGAGAAGAGTTTAATTGGTGTTTGTAGTTGCGAAAAATAATGTATGTCTACTCATAAGGTGAATACACTCTAGCTTCTTCTTTTTTTTTTTTTTTTTTAAAAAAAAGTTTCAGATGGTATTACTTTTCTTCTATGAATCAATATATTTATCTTATTGCTAAATTATCAAGAAATGTAACATAAAATTTAATTTTGACGAAAAAGATATTGATGACCAATTAAGATGGTAAAATTTAATTTTATTGTTCCTAAATCACTGATCTTGATGTACCCTTGCTATTATATGCTTTGTACTCACGTTCGTCATTATAGTCTTTCAAAAGATAATTAGATTTCCAAGCTATATGGATCAAAATTTTAAGTAATACTACTCTTAACCAAACTAAGCTAAAGAAATTTGGGGAAAACAGCTTCCGTTTTCTTATATTAATAGTTAATGTCTAGGATGTGTTTCTAAGTGACCAGAGTAATAGGTCTATATTGATTAAATATAGAGCAATTACCTTTAATATTAATTCAAGGCAAATTTAGGAAGTAAATGTGTTTCGTTTTATCTCTGAAGACCAAATTTTTACTTGGTTCTGTTCTGTTGTATCAATGTGATCTTTAGAATGCCATTTCAGTAACCTTCTTGTGCTAGCTTATAGCTATTTGATTAGTTAGTGGTCTTAGAGTTATTTATCAATGATGATCACTTTCATACTATTGCAATTAATATGATTATGGTACACGAGAATTACTTACACCTAATTATATTTATTATTTTCTTCAATAATCAATAGAAATCACAAGTGATTATTACAGCTTCAGAAATGTGCATCCAAACGTCATTTCCTGCTTCTTGTTATATTGTTGACTATGTGATATATGGAGAATCATATGGTAAGTCTAATCTGTAAATAAACCACTGTGCTGTAGAAGATACTTTTTAGGTACATAATAATAGCTTTTACTGAGTATTGGTAAGACTCCATTATTTAACAAAGGTATACAAGTAATATACTTTACCCTTTGGTAATCAATACGTTTATCTATTGTCTTATTTCCACCAGCTTGTCACATTCATACATTTCATTTTAGCATATGTATCCTGCATTCTACTAACAGTGTTATCAGGATCATTGAAGCATGACTTGAAACCATGGCACACTCTCGGATCATGAACTGAGAGGAACAAAGAGAATAATGTTATTCCTGCCAACTGGACATCAAAGAGGGAATATGATGATGTTGTTGCAGTGAGTATCCTTCTCACTCTCTGTTTATTCATAATTACACATATATGTAGTTGTAATGAAAGTATAAACATGATGGTTATTGGTTCTTCATCAGGCACTTGCTAATTGCCTGACAATGCGATGAGAGAGGATGATGTGAAAAGCGAGGAAAATATATCAGTGAGCGGTTCCTTTTTTGCCAAATATGAAGCTGGAGACCAACTAATCAACATGTTAGGTATAAATGTGGCAATTTCATGATGCTTTTTTATATTCTTTTTGTATTGTGTTGCAATTTCTTTTCTATATCTAGGCATATAGAAACCATTATTTATATGCTCTTGAGAGATGGCTTACAAAGTACCATATTCTTCACCTTAAGGGCCCTATTTTGGGATTTTGTTATGGTCATCCAGTTTACCCAAAAGTATGTTTTCAAATAGTGGTGTTTCTATTTTACTTCCTAACCATAAATAATTGTATATTATTTGTATTACTCTTGGTGATACCCTCTTATCGGACTGCTTTTGAAGTTATTTAATGAAGTAGTGGTGTTTCTATTTTACTTGGGTCTTGCAAGTGTAGGGAAAGGAAAAAAAATGTTTGCAACCTGTCTCTTTGTTTTTTATGATCTAATTCGCACAAATGTTTGCTTTGCTCTCTTGAGGTGCCTGGTTGATCAACATGATTGATTTTGTCTTCTCGTCCTTGCTTCTCGTGAGGTGCTTGCATATCTTTAGTCTTTTCCTTCAACTGTATTCACATTCAAGTCTCGTCCTTTTTTTCTTGCAATTATCTACTGGCAAGGTTGAAGAGCTAATCAACGATAAGATGGAAGCAACAAAAGAAATTAAACCGAAGGAGAATGAAGAGCAGAATGCCATCAAGCAATAAGTTTCAATGTTGTCTTTTGCTTATTCTTTCGATTATGCTTTTAGCTTTGTACTTAATAGACCATGTATTTGTTGATTGCAAATTATGTATACAATGTTACTATTCTAAAAAGTGTATAATATATTTCAATGCTTTCATTCGAATATATGTTATTTACAATTTTAGATCTCATCTGTCGTAACGCTTGAGTTTAAAACTATCTATTCATTATTATGCAGTTTGAGTTGACAATAATAACTTTGTAAAAATAGGAGTCCAAATCTAGATATGAAAACAATACTTGTAGATCATTCTTGTGGACAACAAAATGGCACCTCTGTTAGCTTGCCAATGAAGTTGCAATTATGCATAGTAGATAAAATTTGCCATGTATTGATATGATCGAGATGTCAAAAAAGATTGTTTTTGAATGGGGTGTTTCTAATCTGTAAAATTGAACATTTTTTATTGTTTTTATTTTTTAAGCCTAGGAATTTTGGGTCGTAAAATTTGTGTTAAATGCTTTCTTGAAATCTTGTCGTCGCCGCAACGCGCGGGTTTCATAACTAGTATGTATATATATATATATATATATATATATATATATATATATATATATATATATATATATATATAATGCATTTAGCTCCTTGTCTTAAAAACAACTCATATTGCTCCATGTACAACTAAACAATGCATAGTGGCTGAATTTTAAGTAGTACAACCCTTTAGAGCTTAATGTACAACTTCCTAATGCATAGAATTTGAATTTCAACCTTTCAAAACATTTTACTGAGACGTGCACTGTGCAGATTTATTGGGAACTGGATACAAAAGTCTGAAACACTCTTCCTCTTCTTTTTCATTTATCAACCATTGCCATCGGTTTATCTTCTTGATTACAGATCTATTGGGAGTGAGGAATGAAACCGTGATTACATCTTCTTGATTGCAGATCTATTGGGAGTGATTAAAGATCATAAATTTGGTGCTACCGAAGGAAGATTGTCCTTCGCAGGTGTGTTTTCGTCGGCACCACCGCTTGAGAAGTGAAACCGTCTCTCTCACTGGATTGTTCATCTCCATCTTCTCGCTCAAGCATTGTTCATCTCCTCTTCTCGCCTCTCTCCATTCAACTCCATCTTCTGATCGCCTCTCACCGTGAAATCGTCTCTCTCACCGGCGTAGCAGGCAACGGGGCGAACTGCTCTCTCACCGGCGCGACAGGAAACTGTTCACCTTCTCTCAACGGTATTGCCTCTCTTATTGCGATGAAGGTATGATATATACGTTCATCTTTAGCTGTGTATATGCGACATTTATGCTTCTGATTTAATTGCAGCGTTTCAATAAGGGCCACCGTCAAGATGCGAAAGCCTCGATACATAATTTTTTTGAAAGCCTCAGTACAAAACTGTCTCATGTGTAGTAAACGTTATATAGTTTGATTTGTATCATTTCTTCTTGTAGGAAACTGTTATCAAGTCTTGTTTCTTAATTTTGATGGATGATATGACTATAAATTTGATCTGATTACGCCAAAAGAATTGGGTGTACGTGGGATGTAGATTTGTACGGTGAATTGCGTAAAATTGACTGTGGAAAGAAAGGTACCCATAATGATCTTCGAAAGAGCCTTCTGTTCACTCTAGAAAGTGATACTTGCGGTTCATTCTCTTATTTGCTTACATCTATAATGTGAGCGTAATAACTCTTTTTTTGCCAGTTCTTATTGACGAGATATATCTTTAACACCTTTGATTATGGCTTCTTTGGATTAATAGTATGACAACTTACTTCAACCAAACCGCTTGGCCAGAGAACTCGCCAAAAGGAGAACAAGAAAGAAAGCACTTTATAGCCTCACTTCACAAGCGAAAAACTGACTTGTTTATGGTACTTATTGAGAAAAAGTTGTTACCTCTTCGTCCTGGAGTTCAAAAGTAAGCAACTTTTTTTTTGAACTCTGAAGGATGGGTTCCTTGGTTTATTTGTGTGCTAATAAAATCAGGATATCTTGGTTTTTATTGAGGTGATGCGGTGTGGTTACAGGTTATTTGATCAGGCTTTTGCCAAATACGTCAAAGTTGCTATGTGCTTATAATTCTGTTTTGATTAGCTTATAATTCTGTTTTGATTAGTTATTATTGAGGTGATGTGGTGTGGTTACAGGTTGTTTTTAAGAGCATGAAACACACATACATATATGAATGCTTATAATTTTTTTTTGATTAGCTTTTAACACATAAATGGCCAATGATCAATCTACTATATATATAACTATTAAGGTTGTTGATGTTTAGGCTTCTTTGAATCACTTCCTAACACTTAGTATAGATATACACACACAACATACACACTGCACGCACACACACATGTTTCACTGCTACTGTTGTTTTGAATTAAAAGACATACACCTATATATGCAACATTCAAGCACATATATATAGTACATATGACTGCTACTGTTTCATTTTAAAGCACACACTGCTCGTATATATATATATATATATATATATATATATATATATATATATATATATATATATATATATATATATATATATATCAGCACTCACAATGCACACACAAACCTATTTCTTACTGTTGTTTAATCAAAACAAACACACACCCACATATCTTTTGTTTGCTGTTAATTTATGACACACACACACACACACACACACACACTCTCTCTCTCTAATCAGATACTTTGTTTTTGGCTGTTGTTACTTAATATTCAAACACACATTCAAGCATACAACGTCACACTAACTTTTATATATATACATGTTAAAAGGGGTTGCTTCGTTGATCTTTGTTGCTGTTTTCCAGTAACATTCACACACATAACCGAATAAAACTGAAAACGTAAAAAAATATATATTGGAAATTTGGAGGAAATTCTAAGTTGGAGCCTCAAATAGTGAGGTGTTTTCTCATGTACTCGTGTATGATTTGCTCTCATTGTTTTGCACACGTCTGTACTGCCTGTTGCTAGAAACGATTTTGCATCTTGTAGGTTCTTTTTCTTATATCTTCCTTTTAGTTTAATTTAAATCAAACCCATAGTCTTGGGAATAGCTGTTGGAATGATCTGATCTGATCTTGTTTTTTATGAAGTCTGTCAACCAGATCTTGTGTCATGAAATATCTATTTGAAGCAAAAAACACCCATACGTCTGTCTTTTTTACGAATATGAATCCATAATATTTGATGTTTTCTTGTTCTCAGATATGGTCCATGTCAAACTCCTACTCTTGGCTTTTGTGTGCAGCGCTACATTCAAATTAGTACTTTCAAGCCAAAAAAGTTTTGGGTTGTGTTTTCTTACATGATAAAGAACAGTTTCGAACTAAAGCAGGAGTTGGATCGTAATAGGTTGTTTGATCATGATGTGAGATCCTCACTGCTTTGATCTTCATTGATTTAAGAGGTTTGTCTGTCCTTTGCTGCTGACTTATACATAGAACATATCTATCTTGGACAAAATATGACCTTTCTATCTTATGTTCAATTACATGGTGAACATTGATAAATTGATAATAACAGCTATCTTGTAGACAACCCAAAACATATTGCTTGGAGTTATACAAGCACTTGGTTAGCATTTGACATCAATCCATTTAGCTGGATTTGCTATTGAACTTTGAGGCTGACATACATATAACACATATAGGAGGATGATCTTGGAGGTTATAAGAAATTAGAAGTTCTGGTTGGACCAATCAAATCTTGATGATCTACACTTGATACTTTTTTTACTTGTTCTATATATAAGCCATATATTCTGAAGTTGTTGTTTTACTTGAATATGTAGATGGCACGATCACCGTTGAGACAACGAACGTTAGCGATGAACTGAGAGATTTACCGGGTATTAGTATGAGCAGACTTTTTAAAGATGTAATTTTCTAAAGATGTAAGTTTTTTATTTTTAAAGATTTACTTCTTTTGATTTGGGACAATCCATGAGATACCAGTTTATTATATATGTTTCTTTGTTTCATAAATTGAATGATTTTCTTTTGGTTTGAATCAAATTATAGTATTTTGTTTTGGCTTGAGTTAAATTATAGTACTTTATTTAATATTTTATTAAGTTAAGTTATGTTGGTAATATTTTTGTTTGTTCAATGAATTGTTTAATTATTAATATATTTTGGGTTTGAATAAGGAGTTGTGGAAAAATTATGAATGCTAATAATAAAATTTATAGAATTTTCTCTATTGAATTTTCTGTTGTACCTAATAATAGACATGATTCTCTGTTGTAAATCTCTGTTGAATTTTTTGTTCTACTAAACAGATTAATCAACTCTAATTTTCCAGACCAATTTCATTTCTCTGTTGTCATTCTTTGTAATTTCATTCTCTATACTAAACGCACCATAATAGCTCTCAAATCTTAGAGTTAAGTTGAAACTGAACTGAGTTGGTTTACCCTGTCTACAATCCTTCCATGCAATATATCCAGAAAGCTACTTGTTTTTTGTTTAAGTTGGTGTGAGAGTCTCACATGTTGGTTGTAACTTGTAAGTTCTTTCGTTGTAATAAATTTTACAAGGTTTTATCCCAATAAAAATATAATCATAGTATGTTTTGCTACATCGATGAAGTAATTGGGATATTTGGCTACAGAGGAAAATTACATTCCATCCTATATTATTAACAAATACTAAAAATTATTTTAATCCTCATCACCAAACAAATGTCACCTAAATGTAAATTATTTGTTGCCGTTGCTTTGCGCGGGTACACTACTATATATATATATATATATATATATATATATATATATATATATATATATATATATATATATATATATATATATATATATATATATATATATATATAGAATTTGGTTCCTGAGCGTACCACGTGAATTCCGGAGTACCCAACGCACCATTCATCAACCACAGGATCAAAAATATAGGAGAGGGGCATGATGGACATTCAACCTGATTTCAGCTTCATTAAGGGAATGATCATTCACATTGGTTGATCATTCACATTAGTCAATTGATCATTCACATTACTTAATTGATCATTCACAACACTTATTTAACTATTTATACTTCTTGTACACTTATTTGATCATTCACATTACTTAATTAACCATTCAAATTACTTAATTGATCATTCACATTACTTAATTAATCATTCACATTACTTAATTGACCATTCACATTACTTAAATACATTTAACATTGATGGTATGTAGAAGATGAAGTCTGACATTGCTGTTCTCGTCATTCATCAAATGTGAATGGACATTTACCTAATGTGAATGACCATTCACATTAGAAGATTGATCATTCACAAAACGTAGTTGACAATTAACATGACTAATGTAAGGTGCTGATATTATTTCACCAATGTGAATGGTGAAATTTACTAATGTGAATGGTCATTCACATTAGCTGAATGATCATTCACATTGGTTGATCTTATTAATGTTTGATAGATTTGAGAATTTGAGCGTTACATGAATGACCATTGTTACTGTTTGTCATTAATCTTGTTACTGGTTGTTAGTAGTTGACGATGCACAGCATACATGCTGTGCTGATATGGTACAACCAATGTGAATGGTAAATTTCCTAATGTGAATGGCCATTCACATTAGCTGAATGATCATTCACATTGATTGATGTTATTAATGTTTGATAGATTTGAGAATTTGAGCGTTACATGAATGACCATTGTTACTGTTTGTCATTAATCTTGTTACTGGTTGTTAGTAGTTGACGATGCACAGCATACATGCTGTGCTGATATGGTACAACCAATGTGAATGGTAAATTTCCTAATGTGAATGGCCATTCACATTAGCTGAATGATCATTCACATTGGTTGATGTTATTAATGTTTGATAGATTTTGAGAATTTGAGCATTACATGAATGACCATTGTTACTGTTTGTCATTAATCTTGTTACTGGTTGTTAGTAGTTGACGATGCACAACATACATGCTGTGCTGATATGGTACAACCAATGTGAATGGTAAATTTCCTAATGTGAATGGCCATTCACATTAGCTGAATGATCATTCACATTGGTTGATGTTATTAATGTTTGATAGATTTTGAGAATTTGAGCATTACATGAATGACCATTGTTACTGTTTGTCATTAATCTTGTTACTGGTTGTTAGTAGTTGACGATGCACAACATACATGCTGTGCTGATATGGTACAACCAATGTGAATGGTAAATTTTCTAATGTGAATGGCCATTCACATTAGCTGAATGATCATTCACATTGGTTGATGTTATTAATGTTTGATAGATTTTGAGAATTTGAGTGTTACATGAATGACCATTGTTACTGTTTGTCATTAATCTTGTTACTGTTTGTTAGCAGTTGACAATGCTCAGATTCACATGTTGTGCTGATATTATTTTACCAATGTGAATGGTCAAATAAGCAATGTGAATGATCATTTAAGTAAGGTGAATGATCAATTAAGTAATGTGAATGATCCTTTAAGTAACGTAAAATGTTAATTAAGCAATGTGAATGATCATTTAAGTAATGTAAATGGTCAATTAAGTAATGTGAATGATCAATTAAGTAATATGAATGATCAATTTGTCAAATAATTGAATGATCAAATAAGTAATGTGAATGAATGTCAAATAATTAATGTGAATGATCAAATAAGTCAATTAACTAATGTGAATGATCAATTAATGTGAATGATGAATTAAGTAATGTGAATGGTCGTTGTAATTACGAAAATACCCTTCCACCCAAAAAAAAGGGGGGGCGCGCTTTTTTTTATCACAACCATTGATTTATTTAATCTTGTGGCTTTGGATGGGTACCCTTGGTACACTGGATTTTTGAAGAGACTCTTTTGAACCTAAATCTATATATATATATATATATATATATATATATATATATATATATATATATATATATATATATATATATAATATATATATATATATATATATATATATATATATATATATATATATATATATATATATATATATATATATATATATAGGGTCAGGTTCTATGGGGCACCTGTATGCATTGTGACATTGTGTACTTTAGGAACCTGTATGCACCGTTAGATCTTGAATTTTAATGGTGCAGTGGCAAAAGGGTAATTAACTTGAAAATGGGAGCAGTGGTGCATAAATTCTCGCGCACGGAAGGGCAAAATCGGAAGATGTTTGAATTTAAAAAATATTCTATCCGAATCTGAACAAACATGATGCATTTTCATCCAATTTATTGGATTCCTCTTCAAACACGATGCATCTTCATCCAATTCAATTTCAAACATGATGCATTTCGACCATATTCATCCTCGTCTTTGTTCGATCATTATGCATCACCAAAATCGTGATGCATTTCGGCCATATTCATCCTCGTCTTTGTTCCATCATTATGCATCACCAAAATAGTGATGCATTTCGACATTTAAACGTGTTAATTTCGTGATGCATCTATGAAATTTAAACGTGTTCATCAACGTCTTCAATGTGTTCATCATTGTCGTGATGCATTGCTGTTGTGCATCATGTTTGAAACAACCAATATTTTATTTAGTTTCCTAAATAAATGATTAATATTAAATTAAATCTTATAATTTAACAATATATTATTAAACATTCCCAAAATGCCCTTAATGCACCCTTTGTAAACAAGCAATGCATTTTTGGTTCCCATTTGGTTCCCGATACATATGGTGCCCCATATATAGAATTTGGTTCCTGAGCGTACCACGTGAATTCCGGAGTACCCAACGCACCATTCATCAACCACAGGATCAAAAATATAGGAGAGGGGCATGATGGACATTCAACCTGATTTCAGCTTCATTAAGGGAATGATCATTCACATTGGTTGATCATTCACATTAGTCAATTGATCATTCACATTACTTAATTGATCATTCACAACACTTATTTAACTATTTATACTTCTTGTACACTTATTTGATCATTCACATTACTTAATTAACCATTCAAATTACTTAATTGATCATTCACATTACTTAATTGACCATTCACATTACTTAAATACATTTAACATTGATGGTATGTAGAAGATGAAGTCTGACATTGCTGTTCTCGTCATTCATCAAATGTGAATGGACATTTACCTAATGTGAATGACCATTCACATTAGAAGATTGATCATTCACAAAACGTAGTTGACAATTAACATGACTAATGTAAGGTGCTGATATTATTTCACCAATGTGAATGGTGAAATTTACTAATGTGAATGGTCATTCACATTAGCTGAATGATCATTCACATTGGTTGATCTTATTAATGTTTGATAGATTTGAGAATTTGAGCGTTACATGAATGACCATTGTTACTGTTTGTCATTAATCTTGTTACTAGTTGTTAGTAGTTGACGATGCACAACATACATGTTGTGCTGATATGGTACAACCAATGTGAATGGTAAATTTCCTAATGTGAATGGCCATTCACATTAGCTGAATGATCATTCACATTGATTGATGTTATTAATGTTTGATAGATTTGAGAATTTGAGCGTTACATGAATGACCATTGTTACTGTTTGTCATTAATCTTGTTACTGGTTGTTAGTAGTTGACGATGCACAACATACATGCTGTGCTGATA
Source organism: Centrapalus pauciflorus (assembly GCA_020465985.1). Lineage (NCBI taxonomy): Eukaryota > Viridiplantae > Streptophyta > Magnoliopsida > Asterales > Asteraceae > Centrapalus > Centrapalus pauciflorus. The sequence continues at coordinate 1,007 of JAANYP010001619.1, read as the reverse complement.
TGGTACAACCAATGTGAATGGTAAATTTCCTAATGTGAATGGCCATTCACATTAGCTGAATGATCATTCACATTGGTTGATGTTATTAATGTTTGATAGATTTGAGAATTTGAGGGTTACATGAATGACAATTGTTACTGTTTGTCACTAATCTTGTTACTGCTTTTTAGTAGTTGACGATGCACAGCATACATGCTGTGCTAATATGGTACAACCAATGTGAATGGTAAATTTCCTAATGTAAATGGCCATTCACATTAGCTGAATGATCATTCACATTGGTTGATGTTATTAATGTTTGTAGATTTGAGAATTTGAGCGTTACATGAATGACCATTGTTACTGTTTGTCATTGATCTTGTTACTGTTTGTTAGTAGTTGACAATGCTCAGATTCACATGTTGTGCTGATATTATTTTACCAATGTGAATGGTCAAATAAGCAATGTGAATGATCATTTAAGTAAGGTGAATGATCAATTAAGTAATGTGAATGATCATTTAAGTAACGTAAATGGTTAATTAAGAAATGTGAATGATCATTTAAGTAATGTGAATGGTCAATTAAGTAATGTGAATGATCAATTAAGTAATATGAATGATCAATTAGTCAAATAATTATTATGAATGATCAAATAAGTGTAAAAAAATTGTAAATAGTCAAATAATTCTTGTGATTGATCAAATAAGTGTTGTGAATGAATAATTAAGTAATGTGAATGATCAATTAATGTGAATGATGAATTAAGTAATGTGAATGGTCGTTGTAATTACGAAAATACCCTTCCAGCCAAAAAAAGGGGGGGGGGGGACGCGCATGGAAAGCATTTTTTGATCACAACCATTGATTTATTTAATCTTGTGGCTTTGGATGGGTACCTTTGGTACACTGGATTTTTGAAGGGACTCTTTTGAACCTATATATATATATATATATATATATATATATATATATATATATATATATATATATATATATATATATATATATATATATATATATATATG
>JAANYP010001618.1:42477-67509 GCA_020465985.1 Centrapalus pauciflorus | reverse complement strand
CCCCCACCACCACACCGACGGGTAGACACCCGGCGATGGGGCTGGATACCGGAGACCCTCCGCGAATGGAGGCAGATGGAGGGAATTCCTCCCAACTTCGAGAGAGGAGGACCATCCTCCGCACCTGTCCCGTCACTCACCCAAGAGCCTACCGAACAAACCATACCACTCTTGGTAGCTCGGTCGGCCAGGCATGATCACCAAATTCGGTCACTTAACTTAGCTATCGGAGAGATGACCGCTCGTTTAGAGCGGGAGGAGTTACAAAACTCCAACATATATTGGGCCAATCAGCACGTCCTTGCTATTCAGCAGAACGGACTGAATGAGCTTCGGCAGCAACTAGCCGAAAGCCAAGCTCGGATCGAGGAGCTGACTCAGCGCCTCAACGCGATGGAAAAGGGAGAGACCCCTGATCACTCCCACACTTAGTGCACTTCTATCTATCTTTGTAATAGTAGGAAAAATATCATGTAATAGTATAGGACAAAAATTTTCGGGTAATAACTCGCCCCTAATGTAAGAAAATTTCGAATGATTAATGAAAAATTGCAAGTTATTTATGAAATTGTGCTTGATGATTATAGTATTGTGCTTTCAGAAGAATTTACGTCTTTAAGATTCAACTTCTTACACTATGCTTTTTCTTTAAAATTTTAAGATAATTCCGCCGAAACGAGCAATGAACGCTGCTGACATTGAAGAGCTAGTCGCACAAAGAGTGGCTGCCGCTATAGCCACATATGAAGCAAATAGGAATAGCTCAGCTAATGTAGATGGTGGTGCTAGCCGCACCACGGGAGGAACTGAAATCCACGCAAAAGGTTGTGGAATCATAGGATTTTTAAGTTGCAAACCCCGGTACTTCAACGGAACCGAAGGAGCCGTTGGCTTGATACGGTGGTTTGAGAAGTTAGAATCTGTCTTTCGTGTCAGCGGATGTGCTGAAGGAGATAAGGTGAAGTTTGCTACTCACACTCTACAAGATAGCGCCCTCACATGGTGGAATTCCTATGTCCAGTCTGTAAGTATTGATGAAGCTTACCAGCTCACATGGTCCGCGTTGAAGCAAATGACGACAGACGAGTACTGTCCGAGAAACGAACTCCAGAAGATGGAATCGGAGTTCTGGAACCTGACGATGAAGGGAACGGATGTAGCGGGGTACACCAACCGATTTCATGAACTGAGTATTCTGTGCCCTCAGATGGTGACCCCGGAGTACAAGAAGATCGAACGTTACATTTGGGGACTCGCTCCTCAAATTCAAGGTAGTGTCACTGCCTCCAACCCATCCACTATACCGGATGCCATCAGGATGGCCAACAATCTGATGGATCAAGTGTCCCGGAGGAATGAAGCCAAAGCCGGGGAAAACAAGAGAAAGTGGGAGGACAAGTCTGGAAAGAACACAGGTTCACAATCCAAGAAGCCCGAGAGCATCAGGGCTTATGTAGCAGGATCTGAATCGAGGAAAGGCTACACGGGTACCAAGCCTTACTGCACCCAATGCACCTTTCATCACAACAAGGGTCCCTGCCCAACTTGTGGAAAATGCAAACGTGTTGGCCATATGACCAAGGACTGTAAGTTTGTAACCCCGGGTGGCAATGGCGGAAATCAAAAAGGCTGCTTTGAATGTGGAGTTACTGGGCACTTCAAGAGTGAGTGTCCGAAGCTGAGGAATGGTGGAGGAGCTCAGGGGAGAGCTTTTGTGTTAGGAGCAGGTGACGCTCGTCAAGATCCCCACGTAGTATCAGGTACGTTTCTTTTAAATGACATTTACGCTTACGTACTCTTTGATACTGGGGCTGATAGGAGCTTTATATCTGATAAGTTTAGTAAGCAATTGAATGCCACTCCCTTTCCCTTAGACAACTCTTATTCTATAGAACTGGCTGACGGTAAAATAATAAAGGCAAGTAGTATCATTAAGGAATGCACACTGAAGCTGGCAGATCATCCCTTTAAGATAGACTTGATGCCTATAGAACTCGGAAGTTTTGATGTAGTAGTTGGTATAGATTGGTTGTCACACAATCATGCCGAGATTTTTTGTGGTAAGAAAGTGGTACGGATACCACTCCACAAGAAGAAGTTCCTAATAGTCCAAGGAGAAAGAAAGAACCGACAGTTGAATGTCATATCCGGCCTAAGAACATTAAAGTGCCTTAGGAAAGATTGTCATGCAGTACTGGTGCAAATTGTAGAAAAAGAGTCGGAGGAGAAGCGACTCGAGGATATTCCAGTGGTTTGTGACTATCCGAAGGTCTTCCCGGAAGATTTTCCTGGACTTCCGCCAACTAGGCAAGTAGAGTTTCAAATCGATTTGGTGCCGGGAGCTGCACCGGTCGCAAGGGCCCCATATAGACTCGCCCCTTCTGAGATGCAAGAGCTATCCAATCAATTACAAGAGTTTATGGATAAAGGATTCATTCGACCAAGTTCCTCACCTTGGGGAGCTCCATTCTTGTTCGTGAAAAAGAAAGACGGATCCTTCAGAATGTGCATAGACTACCGAGAGCTAAACAAGTTAACGATAAAGAACCGCTACCCTCTCCCCAGAATTGATGACCTGTTTGACCAACTACAGGGATCTAGCTTCTACTCTAAGATTGATCTGCGATCCGGTTATCATCAAGTAAAGGTTCGGGAAGAAGGCATACCCAAGACAGCATTCAGAACTCGTTATGGACATTACGAATTCCAGGTAATGCCATTCGGTTTAACTAACGCACCAGCAGTATTCATGGACCTCATGAATCGAGTGTGTAAACCGTATCTGGACAAATTTGTAATAGTGTTCATAGACGATATTCTCATCTATTCCAGAAATAAGGAGGAGCATGAACAACATCTCAAGCTGATCTTGGAGTTGTTAGAGAAGGAACAGTTATACGCCAAATTTTCAAAATGTGAATTTTGGTTGCGAGAAGTTAAATTCCTTGGACATGTGATCAACAGCCAGGGAATCCAAGTTGATCCATCAAAAATCGAGGCCATAAAGAACTGGGCGACCCCTAGAACCCCCACGGAAATCCGCCAATTTCTAGGACTTGCCGGTTATTATAGGCGATTTATCAAAAACTTCTCAAAGGTAGCAGGTTCCTTAACAGAATTGACTCGGAAGGATGTGAAGTATATCTGGGGTGAAGAGCAAGAAAAGGCGTTTCAGCAGTTAAAGCAAAGGTTGTGTAGTGCACCAATTCTGTCCTTACCCGAAGGGATTGAAAATTTCATGGTCTACTGTGATGCCTCACACAATGGATTAGGTTGTGTGCTCATGCAAAGGGATAGAGTCATTGCTTACGCATCACGACAGCTCAAAATTCACGAGGTGAATTATACGACTCATGACTTAGAGCTTGGAGCAGTGGTGTTTGCTCTCAAAATATGGAGGCACTACCTGTATGGAACTAAGTGCATGGTGTTCACAGACCATAAAAGTCTACAGCATATTCTGAATCAGAAAGAGCTAAATATGAGACAGCGTCGTTGGGTTGAACTACTTAGCGATTATGACTGCGAAATTTGTTATCATCCGAGGAAGGCGAATGTCGTGGCTGATGCCCTAAGCCGAAAGGAACGGGTTAAGCCATTAAGAGTTCGAGCTTTGGTCATGACTATACAGTCAAACCTAAACTCTCAAGTCCGCAAGGCACAAGAAGAAGCAGTCAAGGAGGGTAATCTACTGGATGAAGCCTTGAGAGGTATGGATAAGCAGTTTGAAATTAAGCCAAATGGATGTCGATACTTCATGGGCAGAATTTGGCTACCAAAACTCGGAGGAGTAAGGAAGCTGGTCATGGATGAAGGGCATAAGAAAGATATGATATCCATCCAGGGTAAGATAAAATGTATCACGACTTAAAAGGAATGTACTGGTGGCAAAATATGAAGGCTGACATTGCTACCTACGTCAGCAAGTGCTTAACATGTTTGAAGGTTAAAGCTGAGCACCAAAAACCATCAGGATTGCTAGTTCAACCAGAAATACCCCAGTGGAAGTGGGAAAACATCACCATGGATTTCATCACCAAGTTGCCAAAGACTTCTGGAGGATATGATACTATTTGGGTGATTGTGGATCGACTTACCAAAACCGCACATTTCCTGCCAATCAAGGAGACTGATAAGAGGGATAAGTTAACACGAATCTATCTTAAAGAAGTCATCTCAAGACATGGAGTACCTGTATCAATTATATCAGACAGGGACAGCCGGTTCACATCAAGATTTTGGCAGTCATTGCAAGAAGCACTGGGTACACGCTTAGATATGAGCACAGCCTATCACCCGCAAACGGATGGTCAGAGTGAAAGGACGATTCAGACTTTGGAAGACATGTTAACGGCATGTGTCATCGATTTTGGCAAAAGTTGGGACAGGCACCTGCCATTAGTCGAGTTTTCCTATAACAACAGCTATCACTCGAGCATTAAGCCCGCGCCATTCGAGGCACTCTACGGGCGAAAGTGTCGATCACCTCTTTGTTGGGCTGAAGTAGGAGATAGTCAGATTACTGGACCGGAAATCATCCAGGAGACTACAGATAAGATAGCCCAGATTCGTAACCGGTTAAAAATCGCGCGGGATCGGCAGAAAAGTTATGCAGACGTTCGACGGAAGGATTTGGAGTTCCAAGAGAGAGATCAAGTAATGTTAAAAGTCTCGCCTTGGAAAGGCGTAATCCGTTTTGGGAAACGAGGAAAACTCAATCCTCGTTATATCGGACCATTCAAGATCACCAAAAGAATTGGCCCGGTAGCTTACCGACTCGACCTGCCCCCAGAGCTTAGTAACGTTCATAATACCTTCCACGTGTCCAATCTTAAGAAGTGTCTGGCTGATGAATCACTCGTTATACCCATGGACGAGCTGGAGTTAGACGATAAGTTGAACTTCATTGAGCAACCTGTAGAAATAATGGACCGAGAAGTCAAGAAACCCAAGCACAGTCGGATCCCAATAATAAAAGTCAGATGGAACTCTAAGCGAGCACCTGAGTTTACATGGGAACGAGAAGATCAGTTTCGGGAAAAATACCCTCACCTGTTCATGGATACTCAAGCAGTGGAGAACACGAGCTAATTTCGGGACGAAATTCCCTTAACAGGGGGAGACTGTAACATCCGGCACTAAACCAGGTTAGCAACAAAGCCCTAATCTACATTTAATAGTCAATTATAGCCTAATCAGTGGTCATTAGAAATTAATCAAGTGATTAACAAGGCTTATTAGAAAATTCAACTCAATTAGAATCAAATTCATCGGTGCAATGAATCGGGAAATCAATTAATCCGATCAATTTACGATATGAAGGATTAATTCAACTAAGTACATAATTAAATTATGATTAGTGACACTAATCATACACTAATACAATTACTTAACCTTAATTATGCAAGACTAAAACAAGTCATTATAACAATGCATCCAAAAGTATTTATGAATTTACAAGAAAAGGGAAATACAAGAATACATTTCTAAATACTTTTATACAAAAAAAAAAAGAAAAATACCCCATAATATTGGCCATATAGGCCGGCCAAGGTAGTACGCAAGGACCAAAAGTGTCACACCCTGCTACCCCGGTTGGCAGCGAGGCGTGACGAGTGCGGAAGCGTAACCATAATTATAACGAACGACCACTATATGGACGTTTTCGAAATATTACATCAAATAAATTTAAACTGTAATAATGTTTTACAAAATGAAAGGAATGAAGTTCGCATAATACAGAGATTCTAATACATAATTAATGCGTCCAAAAATAATGCAGTCAAATCTCCGTTAGTTTCGAAATATGCATGCGACTCCATGAAATGCGGAAGCTTGAAGTTGGTGTTTTCGAAGGCGCACTTGCCTTAATTACCTGAAAATACATGCTAAAATACGTCAACAAAAATTGTTGGTGAGTTCATAGGTTTACACGAAAAGACCAGTTGTATGGACATTATCAGATGCGTTGAATTTATAAAAATCATAAATTCCATGAGATGTATTACGTAAACCATCATGTCACCGAAGCTTAATTAGAATGAGTTTGCCCCGAGCAGTATTCCCAAAATACCGTGTGTTGAATATATATGCACCCGCTGTTAGCTAAACCACTAACCCGAGTGGGGGACATGACTCCCAATAGATCTATTCACAATATATTCGCGCTTGCAAACAAATGCAACTAACGATTACATGATATAAGGGCGGAGATTCTCATACGTAATACATAATAGAATCGAGAAGTTTTCGTGTCCATATAAAAACGAAGCATGTATTTCATCCCAAAGCATAACAATGTGAAAAATGGGACTATGAGGACTCACCTTGTTGGTTTTTGATGATGTTTTTGGATCTGAGTTAAGCACTTGTTCGAATGGTTGGGACTCGTCCTAATATTTTTACGAGTTCGGGTCAATATCATCATAATACGTGTTTGAGTACTTCGTAAATATTTTCATGTATTTGTGATGTACGAATAATTTTTGTGGGATTTTATATGTGCATTTTCGATTTATGGATATCTATTTCTAAAATGGTTTGCATGCATGCATACTTACGTATATATGTATAAATATATATATATATATATATATATATACGGGAATGCATACATATATATGTGAGCATGTGCATCATTATGAAAAAGGATATTCATATATTTTGCATGGAACATTTTCACGAGTATTATGAAAAATCGAGTTGTAAATGAAAAGTATTATATTTTAGTAAATGCATTTAATTTTTCATGTTTTATAAATAAAGTAAATAAGAAAACTTACCAAAGTTGAAGAACACTTGAAATCTTTAAAGTTGGCCGATTTGCTTTGAGAGTGTTTGTGAGTTGGTGTGTTTTAGTGAAGTGGGTTTTGTCTTCTATTTATAGAAGAAAATTGGTTATTAAAATAAAGATAAATTAGTTAAGATTTTCAATGAAATGATGAAAAGAAAAAGTAAATCGGTTGAGTGTTGGACAAAAAAGGTGTGGCCGATTTAATGAGTGTATGTTGCATGGTGTTTAATATTAAAATAATACAATAGTACAAGCTAGTTGTCCTTTAAAGGACAACTTACTTTTTAGAGTGATAAGTAGTATGGCTTTTCATGTATTTTATTAATAAAGTACAAAAAGTATGCACGAAAAAGGTGATAGGGATAATTTCGGATTTATATATATATATATACATACTTAGAAAATTTTTCTGGAATGTTAAACTCGATTCAAGTGTGAATCGAGTTTGTTGCAGTGTCAATCGAGTTTTATATCATTATACCCGAGTTTCATGCCTTTGTCATTCGAGTTTTGTGCCTTTGTCATTCGAGTTTTATGCCTTTGTTATCCGAGTTTCTTGCCTCTTTAATCGAGTTTCTTTTGTTTAATTGTTAGAGTTTTATGTTTCTTTATTCGAGTTTCATCCCTTAGAAATCGAGATTTGTATCTTAATCATTCGAGTTTTATGCAGCATCATCCGAGTTTAATTCTTTCTTTATTCGAGTTTCATCAAAGTGCTATCCGAGTTTATGCCTTTACTAATCGAGTTTCATCACATCATTATTCGAGTTTACACTTACATGATTCGAGTTTCATGTAATATCATTCGAGTTTATTGCTATATGATTCGAGATTCATAAAACTTCATTCGAGTTTATTACTTCATTATTCGAGTTTTATATTAGTTTAATTTTCGAGTTTCATACCTTATATTTTTAGGCCAGTTGTTACAGTCTCCCCCCGTTGAAGGAATTTCGTCCCGAAATTAGCTCGTGTTCTCCTCTGCTTGGACTTTTGAGAACAGCTGGGGGTACTTCTCTCGGAATTGATCTTCGCGTTCCCAAGTAAACTCAGGACCTCGTTTAGAGTTCCATCGGACCTTTATTATTGGAATTCGACTGTGCTTGAGTTTCTTGACTTCTCGGTCCATTATTTCCACCGGTTGCTCAATGAAATTCAGCTTATCGTCTATCTCCAGCTCGTCCATGGGTATCACGAGTGATTCATCAGCCAGACATTTCTTAAGATTGGATACGTGGAAGGTATTATGAACGTTACTAAGCTCTGGGGGTAGATCGAGTCGGTAAGCTACCGGGCCAATTCTTTTGGTGATTTTGAATGGTCCGATATAACGAGGATTGAGTTTTCCTCGTTTTCCAAAACGAATTACGCCTTTCCAAGGCGAGACTTTCAGCATTACTTGATCTCCCTCTTGGAATTCCAAATCCTTCCGTCGGATGTCTGCATAACTCTTTTGTCGATCCCGCGCAATCTTCAATCGGTTCCGATTCTGGGCTATCTTCTCTGTAGTTTCCTGGATGATCTCAGGTCCAGTAATCTGACTATCCCCTACTTCAGCCCAACAAAGAGGTGATCGACATTTTCGTCCATAGAGTGCTTCGAATGGGGCGGTCTTAATGCTCGAGTGATAACTGTTGTTATAAGAAAACTCAACTAATGGCAGGTGTCTGTCCCAACTTTTTCCGAAGTCGATGACACATGCCCTTAGCATATCTTCCAATGTCTGAATCGTTCTTTCACTCTAACCGTCCGTTTGCGGGTGATAGGCTGTACTCATATCCAGACGCGTTCCTAGAGCTTCTTGCAATGATTGCCAGAACCGTGACGTAAATCTGCTGTCTCTGACTGATATAATGGATACTGGCACCCCATGCCTTGAGACGACCTCCTTAAGATAGGTTAGTGTTAGCTTATCCATCTTGTCAGTCTCCTTGATTGGAAGGAAATGTGCGGTTTTGGTAAGCCGATCCACAATCACCCAAATAGTGTCATAACCTCCAGAAGTCTTTGGCAGCTTGGTGATGAAATCCATGGTGATGTTTTCCCACTTCCACTGGGGTATTTCTGGTTGAACTAGCAATCCTGATGGCTTCTGGTGCTCAGCTTTAACCTTCAAACATGTTAAGCGCTTGCTGACGTAGGTAGCAATGTCAGCCTTCATGTTTGGCCACCAGTATGATCCCTTCAAATCGTGATACATCTTGTCCGACCCTGGATGAACAGCATATCTTGTTTTGTGCCCTTCATCCATGACCAGTTTCCTTATGCCTCCAAACTTTGGTAACCAAATTCTGCCCATGAAGTATCGGCATCCGTCTGACTTAATTTCAAACTGCTTATCCATGCCTCTCAATGCTTCGTTCAGCAGATTATCCTCCTTGACTGCCTCTTCTTGTGCCTCTCGGACTTGAGAGTTTAGGTTTGACTGTATGGTTATTACCAAAGCTCGGACTCTCAATGGCTTAACCCGTTCCTTTCGGCTTAGGGCGTCAGCTACGACATTTGCTTTTCCTGGATGGTAGCGAATCTCGCTGTCATAATCGCTAAGAAGTTCCACCCAACGTCGTTGCCTCATATTTAATTCTTTCTGATTCAGAATATGCTGAAGGCTTTTATGGTCCGTGAACACCGTGCACTTGGTTCCATACAAATAGTGCCTCCATATTTTGAGAGCAAACACCACTGCTCCCAGTTCCAGGTCATGAGTCGTGTAGTTTACCTCGTGAATCTTGAGCTGTCGGGATGCATAAGCGATGACCTTGTCCCTTTGCATGAGCACACAACCTAATCCGTTGTGCGAGGCATCACAGTAGACTACAAAATTTTCAGTCCCTTCGGGTAGGGACAGAATTGGTGCACTACACAACCTCTGCTTAAGCAGCTGAAACGCCTTTTCCTGCTCTTCACCCCAGACGTATTTCACATCCTTACGGGTCAACTCCGTTAAGGAACCTGCTATCTTCGAGAAGTTCTCAATGAATCGCCTATAATAACCGGCAAGTCCTAGGAAATTGGCGGACTTCTGTGGGGGTTCTAGGGATTGCCCAGTTCTTTATGGCCTCGATCTTTGATGGGTCGACCTGAATTCCCTGACTGTTGATCACATGTCCAAGGAATTTTACTTCTCGCAACCAAAATTCACATTTTGAAAATTTGGCGTATAGCTGCTCTTTCTCTAACAACTCCAAGATCAACTTGAGATGTTGTTCATGCTCTTCTTTACTTCGGGAATAGATGAGGATGTCGTCTATGAACACTATAACAAATTTATCCAGATATGGTTTACACACCCGATTCATGAGGTCCATAAATACGGCTGGTGCGTTGGTTAAACCGAATGGCATCACCTGGAATTCGTAATGTCCATAACGAGTTCTAAATGCCGTCTTGGGGATATCTTCTTCCCGAACTTTTACTTGATGGTAACCGGAGCGCAGATCAATCTTTGAGTAGAAGCTAGATCCCTGAAGCTGGTCGAACAGGTCATCAATCCTAGGGAGGGGGTAGCGGTTCTTTACCGTTAACTTGTTTAGTTCTCGGTAGTCTATGCACATTCGGAAGGATCCGTCTTTCTTTTTAACGAACAAAACAGGAGCTCCCCAAGGTGAGGAACTTGGTCGAATGAATCCTTTATCCATCAATTCTTGTAATTGACTGGATAGTTCTTGCATCTCAGAAGGTGCGAGTCTATATGGGGCTCTTGCGATCGGTGCAGCTCCTGGCACTAAGTCGATTTGAAATTCTACTTGCCTAGCTGGAGGAAGCCCAGGCAAGTCTTCCGGAAATACCTTCGGGTAGTCCCGTACTACTGGAATATCCTCAAGTCGTTTTTCCTTCGACTCTTTTTCTACGATCTGGACCAACACCGCATGGCAACCCTTCCTAAGACATTTTAATGTTCTTAGGCCGGATATGACATTCAATTGTCGGTTCTTCTTTTCCCCTTGGACCGTGAGGACTTTCTTCTTACTGAGTGGTATTCGCACCACTTTCTTTCCACACAAAATCTCAGCCTGGTTATGCGACAACCAGTCCATACCAATCACCACATCGAAACTTCCGAGTTCTATAGGCATTAAGTCTATCTTAAAGGAGTGATCTGCTAGCTTTAATGTGCATTCCTTAATGATACTACTTGCCTTTATTATTTTGCCATCTGCAAGTTCTATTGTATAGGAGTTGTCTAAGGGAAGAGTAGAAACATTCAACTGCTGGCTAAACTTATCAGATATAAAGCTCCTATCAGCCCCAGTATCAAAGAGTACGTAAGCGTATATATCGTTTAAGAGATACGTACCAGATACCACGTGAGGGTCCTGACGAGCGTCTCCTGCTCCCAACACAAATGCTCTCCCCTGAGCTCTCCCTTCGTTCCTCAATTTTGGACACTCATTCCTGAGGTGTCCCGTTGCACCACACTCGAAACAGCCCCTCGGGTTGCTACCACTGGCACCCGGGGCTCCGGATCTACAGTCTTTGGCCATATGGCCCAAACGTTTGCAGTTTCCGCATTGGGTTGGACAGGGGCCAGGGTTGTGGTGGAAGGTGCATTTGGTGCAAAAAGGCTTAGTACCGGTATAGCTTCTCCTTGACTCAACTCCTGCTACATAGGCTTTAACGGTCTCGGGTTTCTTGAACTGTGAACCCGTGTTCTTCCCGGTCTTTTCTTCCCACTTTCTCTTGTGTTCCCCGGCTTTGGCTTCGTTCCTCCGGGATACTTGATCCATAAGATTGTTGGCCATTCTGATGGCGTCCTGTATGGTGGATGGATTGTTGGCCATACTTAGTTCATGGAATCGGTTGGTATATCCTGCAACGTCCGCTCCTTTCATTGATAGATTCCAGAATTCTGATTCCATTTTCTGGAGTTCGTTTCTTAGACAGTATTCATCCGTCATCATCTGTTTCAGTGTGGACCACGAGAGCTGGTAGGCTTCATCAATTCCTACAGACTGGACGTAGGAATTCCACCATGTGAGCGCGCTATCTTGCAAGGTGTGAGTAGCAAATTTCACCTTGTCTCCTTCAGCGCATCCGCTGACACGATATACGGATTCTAACTTTTCAAACCAACGGATCAAACCGACTGCTCCTTCGGTTCCATTAAAATACCGGGGTTTGCAACTTAAAAACCCTTTGATCCCACACCCTTTCGTGTGAGTTTCAGTTCCTCCTGTGGTGCGACTGGCACCACCATCCCCATTGGTTGTGCTATTTCGGTTTGCCTCGTAGGTAGCTATGGCGGCAGCCACCCTTTGGGCAACAAGCTCTTCAATGTCAGCTGCATTCATGGCTCGTTTTGGCAGCATTATCTTGTAGTTTAAAGAAAATCATAGTGTAAGAAGTTGAATCTTAAAGATGCGGCACAATACTATAATCATCAAGCACAATCACATAAATATCTGGGAATTTTCATTAATCATTCGAAATTTTTCTTACATACGGGGCGGGTTATTACCCGAAAATTTTATCCTATGCTATTACATGATATTTTTCCTACTAATACACAGGAAATGGGAAAGAACTAAGTGTGGGAGTGATCAGAGTTCTCTCCCTTTTCCATTGAGTGGACGCGCTGTGTCAACTCCTCGATCCGGGCTTGGCTCTCGGCTAGTTGCTGCCGGAGCTCATTCAGTCCGTCCTGCTGTATAGCAAGGGCGTGCTGATTGGCCCAATATATGTTGGAGTTTTGCAACTCCTCCCGCTCTAAACGAGCGGTCATCTCCCCGATATCCAGGTTAAGTGACCGGATCTGGTGGTCATGCCTGGTAGACCTTGCGATCAAAAGTGGTATGGTCTGATCGACGGGCTCTTGAGTGAGCGATGAGACAGGTGCGGAAGATGGTCCTCCGATCTCGAAGTTTGGAGGAACTCCCTCCATTTGCCTCCATTCGCGGAGGGTCTCCGGTATCCACGTCGATCGCCGGGCGTCTACCCGTCGGTGCGGTGTCGGGGGATTGGGCTGGGGAGTCGGAACAGGAATAGACTCCCTTCTCGGTATGATTACCCGTTTCCGGGGTGTGTACAACATCTTTGGGCCGTTAGGATAAGGCCTATACGGCTTATAGGATGGTTCGGCCGGGTGATACGGGACGCGAGCAGGGGCCGTCGGTGGTGAAGGATCCTCTTCCTCCATCGGTTCTTCTTCGGATTCTTCCATCGGATCTTCCGACGGGTCCTCCTCCTCCGAGGTTTCTTCTTCTGGGAAGACTTCCGTGGCCGTGGGACTTGCGGGAGTGTATTCCTCCTCTGAGTCCGACAGGATGATAATTTCTGGATGGTTCATGGTTTCTGCTAACAAGGTTCATTTGTAATCTTTTAGTTAGTTACAAAAATATTCTTAAAATCAGAAATTTTTACGTGCAGTTATAGTCTAGGGTACTAATGCAACCTAGTTCACTATAACTATGGCTCTGATACCAATCTGTCACACCCTGCTACCCCGGTTGGCAGCGAGGCGTGACGAGTGCGGAAGCGTAACCATAATTATAACGAACGACCACTATATGGACGTTTTCGAAATATTACATCAAATAAATTTAAACTGTAATAATGTTTTACAAAATGAAAGGAATGAAGTTCGCATAATACAGAGATTCTAATACATAATTAATGCGTCCAAAAATAATGCAGTCAAATCTCCGTTAGTTTCGAAATATGCATGCGACTCCATGAAATGCGGAAGCTTGAAGTTGGTGTTTTCGAAGGCGCACTTGCCTTAATTACCTGAAAATACATGCTAAAATACGTCAACAAAAATTGTTGGTGAGTTCAACAAAAATTCTCTCCCTCTAAAATCCGGCCACAAGCCCTCAAGAACACACAAAGTGTTCTTTCAAGTGTTCTTCATATTTTGAAGTGTTCTTGGTGAAACTTTTGAAGATCTAACCTTCTACTCATTTTCATTCTTCTAAAAACATCAAAGTAAGTAAATACTAACCTATTACATCTTATATTTATGTTTATATAAGTTTTGCATAATATATATAATCACCAACAACAACAAGTTTCATAAAAACTCAAGTTTATAAGTGTCTAGTTTTATTTTTAAGTTGTTTCTTTAAATGTGTTTATGAATATATGAACACATTATAAAAGTTATGAAAACATGTGATATATATGTGTTTTTATAACTATTATGACATTTATACAAGTAGTCTTTGAATAAACAACAAGAATCATAAGTTGTTTTAAGTTTATAAACTACGGATTTTCGGTAGAAAATTTATATCGACTTTGAAAAATCATAACTAATTCATAACTCAACGAAATGAGTTGATTCTTGTCTCAAAAGTTAGATCTATGTCTTAGCTATAGATCTGCAATTTTTCATAATTTATTTTGGAGTTTAAGACCTCCAGAAATTATTTGGGAAACCGAAAGTTTGACAGCTCAAAAATGGCCAACATAGCGTTTTTAACAAGCTTTTTCACCAACCTAAACATCTCGAAAAATGGCCGTTCTTGATTCTAAAAATCCTTTGTATATAGTAGTTTAATGTCCTAGAAAACCAAAGTCTAAAACATTTTGGAGCTTGGTCAAAAACAGCCTCAAAGTAGGCCGAAAAACCTCCAAAAAAGCTGGAAAATTATATATATATATAAACTTGACGTTTTAAGCGAATTTTATTTATAAACTTGTAATGTTGGGTGATTTAAGACATAAAAATCTATAAATATGTATATATCACTATATATTAGAGATATTAAGTCCTTATTATCATTTAGGACCCGTTTAATCTCGCTCGGTGCATCATCCGTCACTTTACGCTAAAAGCTTTTACGTTAGATTTTGCCATCTCAATTTCGGTGAGTTCTCATAGCCCCTATTTTCACACTGTTATGTTTTGGGGATGAAATACAAGCTTCGTTTTTATATGGACACGGAAATACTTTCATTTCTATTATGTATTACTCATTGGGTTCCATTAGCTCTGATATCATGAACCGTTAATTGCATTTATTTGTAAGCGCGAATATATTGTGGATAGATCTATTGGGAGTCATGTCCCCCACTCGGGTTAGTTGGTTTGGCTAACAGCGGGTGCATATATATATTCAAAAAACGGTATTACGTATGGGAATACTGCACAGAGCAAACTCATTTTAAATTAAGCTTCGGTTGCATGATGGTTTATATGTAATACATAACAAGGAATTTATGATTTTATAAATTCAACCTCTATTATTATTATCCATACAAGTCAGATTTACGTGTAAACCTATGAGCTCACCAACAATTTTTGTTGACGTATTTTAGCGTTTATTTTCAGGAATTTAAAGCAAGTATGCCACGGACGTATTTTACTTTCAAGCTTCCGCATCCATGGAGTCGCATGCATATTCAATTTAACGGAGATTTAGCTGCACTATTTTGGATATTTTAATTATGTAATTAAATCTCTGTATTTGTGCGAACTTCATTTCTCTTGTAAAACATTACTATGCCTTAAAGTTTAACGATGTATTTTAAAAACATCCATATAGTGGTCGTTCATTATGATTATGGTTACGCTTCCGCACTCGTCACGCCTCGCTGCCAACCGGGGTAGCAGTGTGTGACATGCATGTCCCTTGATTACTTAATTGTATGTAGGGAATGTATGATAGACACTGAAGAATTTGGACAACTTCTGTTTCATGTTCCTTGATTACTTGCATTGTTCAGAAACGCTGTGAGTGACAGATTGCATTACTTACTTGCACATGTTTCGGTACTTATTGGTGATTGTTACTGACTTGTACGGAAACATCTGTTGCTGCCTGTTCCTTGATTACTTAATTGTATGCTAGGAAAGTATGATAGACACTACTGAATCTGGACAACTCCTGCTTCATGTTCCTTGATTACTTAATTGTATGTTAGGAACGTATGATAGACATTGTTGAAACTGGACAACTCCTGCTCCATGTTCCTTTATTACTTAATTGTATGTTAGGAACGTATGATAGACATTGTTGAAACTGGACAACTGTTGCTGCATGTTCATTGATTACTTGCATTTCTTAGGACCGATGTGAGTGACAGATTGCATTACTTACTTTTCGGTACTTATTGGTGATTGTTACTGACTTATATGGAAACATCTGTTGCTGCCTGTTCCTTTATTACTTAATTGTAAGTTAGGAACGTATGATAGACACTGATGAATCTGGACATCTGCTGCTGCATGATCCTTGATTACTTAATTGTATGTTAGGTACGTATGATGGACATTGTTAAAACTGGACAACTGCTGCTGCATGTTCCTTGATTACTTAATTGTATGCTAGGAATGTATGATAGGCATTGTTGAAACTGGACAACTGCTGCTGCATGTTCATTTATTTCTTGCATTGCTCAGGACCGATGTGAGTGACAGATTGCATTACTTACTTGCATATGTTTCGGTACTGATTTGTGATCGTTACTGACTTGTATGGAAACATCTTCTGCTGGTTGTTCCTTGATTACTTAATTGTATGTTAGGAACGTATGATAGACACTACTGAAACTGGACAACTGCATATTGGTGATTGTTACTGACTTGTATGGAAACATCTGCTACTGCTTGTTCCTTGATTACTTAATTGTATGCTAGGAACGTATGATCGACATTGTTGAAACTGGACATCTGTTGTTGCATGTTCATTGAGTACTTGCATTGCTCAGGACCACAGTGAGTGACAGATTGCATTACTTACTTGCATATGTTTCGGTACTTATTTGTGATTGTTACTGACATGTATGGAAACATCTGGTGCTGCTTGTTTAATGATTACTAATTGTATGCTAGGAACGCATGATAGACACTGTTGAAACTGGACAACTGTTGTTGCATGTTCATTGATTACTTGCATTGCTCAGGACCGCTGTGAGTGACAGATTGCATTACTTACTTGCACATGTTTCGGTACTTATTTGTGATTGTTACTGACTTGTATGGAAACATCTGTCGCTGCATGTTCCTTGATTACTTAATTGTATGCTAGGAACGTATGATAGACATTGTTGAAACTGGACAACTGTTGTTGCATGTTCATTGAGTACTTGCATTGCTCAGGACCGCTGTGAGTGACAGATTGCATTACTTACTTGCATATGTTTCGGTACTTATTTGTGATTGTTACTGACATGTATGGACACATCTGCTGCTGCTTGTTTAATGATTACTTAATTGTATGCTAGGAACGCATGATAAACACTGTTGAAACTGGACAACTGTTGTTGCATTTTCATTGATTACTTGCATTGCTCAGGACCGCTGTGAGTGACAGATTGCATTACTTACTTGCACATGTTTCGGTACTTATTTGTGATTGTTACTGACTTGTATGGAAACATCTGTTGCTGCCTGTTCCTTGATTACTTAATTGTATGTTAGGAACGTATGATAGACATTGTTGAAACTGGACAACTCCTGCTTCATGTTCCTTGATTACTTGCATGGCTCAGGACCGATGTGAGTGATAGATTGCATTACTTACTTGCATATGTTTCGGTACTTATTGGTGAATGTTACTGACTTGTATGGAAACATCTGTTGCTGCCTGTTCCTTGATCTGGACAACTGCTACTGCATGTTCGTTGATTACTTAGTTGTATGCTTGGAACGTATGATAGACACTACTGAATCTGGACAACTCCTGCTTCATGTTCCTTGATTACTTAATTGTATGCTAGGAACGTATGATAGACATTGTTGAAAATGGGCAATTGCTGCTGCATGTTCCTTAATTACTTGCATTGCTCGGGACCGATGTGAGTGACAGATTGCATTACTTACTTGCATATGTTCGGGTATTTATTGGTGTTTGTTACTGAGTTGTATGGAAACATCTTCTGCTGCTTGTTCCTTGATTACTTAATTGTTTGTTAGGAACGTATGATAGACACTACTGAAACTGGACAACTGCTGCTGCATGTTCCTTGATTACTTAATTGTATGTAAGGAATGTATGATAGACACTGATGAATCTGACAACTTCTGTTTCATGTTCCTTGATTACTTGCATTGTTCAGAAACGCTGTGAGTGACAGATTGCATTACTTACTTTTCGGTACTTATTGGTGATTGTTACTGACTTGTATGGAAACATCTGTTGCAGCCTATTCCTTGATTACATAATTGTATGCTAGGAAAGTATGATAGACACTACTGAATCTGGACAACTCCTGCTTCATGTTCCTTGATTCCTTAATTGTATGTTAGGAACGTATGATAGACATTGTTGAAACTGGACAACTCCTGCTCCATGTTCCTTTATTACTTAATTTTATGTTAGGAACGTATGATAGACATTGTTGAAACTGGACAACTGTTGTTGCATGTTCCTTGATTACTTAATTGTATGTTAGGAACGTATGATAGACATTGTTGAAACTGGACAACTGTTGATGCATGTTCATTAATTACTTAATTGTATGTTAGGAACGTATGATAGACATTGTTGAAACTGGACAACTGTTGATGCATGTTCATTGATTACTTGCATTGCTCAGGACCGATGTGAGTGACAGATTGCATTACTTACTTGTCGGTACTTATTGGTGATTGTTACTGACTTGTATGGAAACATATGTTGCTGCATGTTCCTTGATTACTTAATTGTATGTTAGGAACGTATGATAGACACTGATGAATCTGGACATCTGCTGCTGCATGATCCTTGATTACTTAATTGTATGTTAGGTACGTATGATAGACATTGTTGAAACTGGACAACTCCTACTTCATGTTCCTTGATTACATAATTGTATGATAGACATTGTTAAAACTGGACAACTGCTGCTGCATGTTCCTTGATTACTTAATTGTATGCTAGGAACGTATGATAGGCATTGTCGAAACTGGACAACTGCTGTTGCATGTTCATTTATTACTTGCATTGCTCAGGACCAATGTGAGTGACAGATTGCATTACTTACTTGCATATGTTTCAGTACTTATTTGTGATTGTTACTGACTTGTATGGAAACATCTGCTGCTGGTTGTTCCTTGATTACTTAATTGTATGTTAGGAACGTATGATAGACACTACTGAAACTGGACAACTGCATATTGGTGATTGTTACTGACTTGTATGGAAACATCTGCTACTGCTTGTTCCATGATTACTTAATTGTGTGTTAGGAACGTATGATAGACACTACTGAAACTGGACTACTGCTGCTGCATGTTCCTTGATTACTTAATTGTATGCTAGGAACGTATGATAGACACTACTGAAACTGGACAACTGCTGCTGCATGTCTAATGATTACTTTATTGTATGCTAGGAACGTATGATATACATTGTTGAAACTGGGCAACTGTTGCTGCCTGTTCCTTGATTACTTAATTGTATGCTAGGAACGTATGATAGACACTACTGAATCTGGACAACTCCTGCTTCATGTTCCTTGATTACTTAATTGTATGCTAGGAACGTATGATAGACATTGTTGAAAATGGAGAATTGCTGCTTCTCACACCCTGCTACCCCGGTTGGCAGCGAGGCGTGACGAGTGCGGAAGCGTAACCATAATTATAACGAACGACCACTATATGGACGTTTTCGAAATATTACGACATTAAAATTTTAAAATGTATTAATGTTTTACAAAATGAAAGGAATGAAGTTCGCGTAATACAGAGATTCTGATACATAATTAATGCGTCCAAAAATAATGCAGTCAAATCTCCGTTAGTTTTCGAAATATGCATGCGACTCCATGAAATGCGGAAGCTTGAAAGTTGGTGTATCCGAAGGCACACTTGCCTTAATTACCTGAAAATACATACTAAAATACGTCAACAAAAATTGTTGGTGAGTTCATAGGTTTACGCGAAAAGACCAGTTGTATGGACATTATCAGATGTGTTGAATTTATAAAATCATAAATTCCATGAGATGTATTACATAAACCATCATGTCACCGAAGCTTAATTAGAATGAGTTTGCCCCGAGCAGTATTCCCATACGTAATACCATGTGTTGAATATATATGCACCCGCAGTTAGCTAAACCACTAACCCGAGTGGGGGACATGACTCCCAATAGATCTATCCACAATATATTCGCGCTTGCAAACAAATGCAACTAACGATTTCATGATATAAGGGCGGAAATCACATATGTAATACATAATAGAATCGAGAAGTTTTTGTGTCCATATAAAAACGAAGCATGTATTTCATCCCAAAACATAATAATGTGAAAAATGGGACTATGAAGACTCACCGGAATTGCGATGGCAAAATATGCGCAAAAAATGCAATGTGCGTTGTTTGATGGGTGATGAAACCCGAGGTGTTTAACCGAGTCCTAAATGATAATAAGGACTTAATATCACTAATATATGATAATAGGTATATTTATAGATTTTTATGTCTTAAATCACCCAACATTACAAGTTTATAAATAAGATTTGCTTAAAACGTCAAGTTTATATATATATAATTTTCCAGCTTTTTCGGAGGTTTTTCGGCCTACTTTGAGGCTGTTTTTGACCAAGCTCCAAAATGTTTTAGACTTTGGTTTTCTAGGACATTAAACTACTATATACAAAGGATTTTTAGAATCAAGAACGGCCATTTTTCGAGTTGTTTAGGTTGGTGAAAGAGCTCGTTAAAAACGCTATGTTGGCTCTTTTTGAGCTATCAAACTTTCGGTTTCCTAAATAATTTCTGGAGGTCTTAAACTTCAAAATAAATTATGAAAAATTACAGATCTATAGTTAAGACATAGATCTAACTTTTGAGACAAGAATCAACTCATTTCGTTGAGTTATGAATTAGTTATGATTTTTCAAAGTCGATATAAATTTTCTGCCGAAAATCCGTAGTTTATAAACTTAAAACAACTTATGATTCTTGTTGTTTATTCAAAGACTACTTGTATAAAAGTTATAAAAGTTATATAACACATATATAACACATGTTTTCATAATATTAACATGTTTATAATGTGTTCTGTAAGGTCTACCAATGCAAGATCTATCTAGACGCGGATCCGTTAACGAGTGCGGAATCCTCGTTGACGGTTAGACGGACAACTCTCAACCAACGGAAACACGGAGACTATTAGACGCTGAACGAACGACACACGAACGATCCTACGTACTAATTCTCTCCGAAACGGGACTCACCTAGCTGATAAACTCGAGATCGCCTATTGCTTAATTCCTCACGAATTCTGCCAAAGGTCCTCTAATCATTCGAGTCTATCCCTAATTATAGACCCTGATTCGAGTCTGTTGTGGGCCAACCTCGAATCTGGCCTAAGGCCCATTCGAATCTGTCCATCTGACAGATTCGAATCTAGCCCATTCGAATCTAAGGATACATTCGAATCTATCACAGATTCGAATACCATCCTTAACCTATTCGAATCTAGCCAATACACTTAAACACTTAAGTGATGAAACTTATGTTTTAACTTATGCTTGACATAATCTTTGACCTTTATGTTTGAACTTCTTGTAATATGTTACATCAAGTTCAAACACACAATCAATAACAGACAAACACATATTAAACATATATATCAAAACACTTGTTAATATTCAGAATATCATAATGCAGATCGATTAGACTGCTATCGTCACACAGGGTGTACCAACAGACTCCCCCTTGACGATAGCTTCTAATTATTTACATTACATCAAATTTAAGTACTAGAGCTATAGATACTACTACCTGCATATAACCCTGCATCTATACAAACTTTAACTACCTTTTGGAACTTCCTGGCATTCAGATCTCCATGGTTCTGTAAAAAAGATAGGCTGATCATGAAGCTTCTTCAGGTCGTCCTTAGATAGGTTTATCAAATGCAGTGGGTCGTATACCTTCAAAATTACCTGCTCGTCTTGATCCTCCATTATAGCTTCAGCAGTATCAATCTCCAGGTACCACCACTTCATGTTGCTCAAAACATTTTGTGGCATTGGCTTCATTGGCACTCTTCTCAAGCATTTGACTGGCTTATAGATCATTCTAGCCCAAGGCCTTCCAGTATGAGGATCTATTCTTGATCCATCCTCGACCCTCTTTCCGGTCCTTGGCTTGAGTCGCTCAAATTTGCCTAATCGCCCTTCTTTTCTTATAATTCTTTCAATTACATTCGCGTAGGGATCATTTCCAATGTTGATCAGCTCCTTCCAGGCTAACTCTTTAACTTCAATCTTGGGCAAAGAATTAAACGCTTTCAATGTCCGCCTCAAGTATTGAAGTCCATCCCTTCTCTTCAAAATAAACAGCTGCAGTTCTCTGTCAAAGAACCAGCTAATAATCCCTCCTGAGAAGTTTCCGGCCCTTGGAATTCTCATCGTCTTCTTCATCTTCAGCTGATCTTTCTTTTCTTCCTTCTTGAACCAAAGATTTATTAGATCAGCTCTAGATGGCTCTTTTTCAGCCTCTTCAAGGTCTTTATCTTCAGTTGAGGCTACCTTGATGTAATCAATATCAATCACATTATGATCTTGGCTTTCATACAGTTCAGTGATTGGTTGTGAATTGATTATTACTTCGTTAACGTGATCATCTTCATCATCTATTATTTCATCATCTGATTTCCAGTCAGCGACATCATCTGGAATAAACTCACCTTCTTCTAAATCTTCAATATCATCTTCAAAATCAAACTCCATCAGCTCTTCTTCAATATCTTTTAGCGCATCGATCATGTCGCTATCTAAAGTCCCTTGAAGAACTAGCCTCTCCTCTTTCACCTTCTGTTTGACTTGGCTCCCCCTGAGATTGAGCAGCCTGAGCAGTAGAAAAATCTACTGGCTCATCCTGTCTTTGAGAGCTGGGATCATTGCCTTGGTTATCATTTTCATCATCGTCCCTCCGCCTCTGTACTTCTTGATCACGACACGACGTCTCCCCCTGAGCCTGAAGGTTTTTCATTAACTGCTCAATGAGGGAGCGCATCGATCTTAACTCGGCGGCCTGGTCGCAGACGAATGTTTTTAGCTCAATATTCTCCTCTTGGATTGTTGCAACTGTCTTCTTCAATTCAGCATTTTCTTTATCTAAGTTTGCATTATGTGCCTGAATTTCACCTATTGCCTTTGTTAGGCTCAGGATTTGGACATGTTGGAAATCCACTCGAGATTTGAGTTGAAGAAACCGCTGATTTTCAGCATAGGCGGTAGATGTGGATGGAATGGACTGAATGGGAGAAGGGTTGAATGGTGGTGGAATATATGGCTCATGAGGTTGAGGTGGTGGTGATGGTGGAGCTGTGGTTTGAGGTTGGGTTTGGGGAACTTCTGACTGACTGGCGGATGCAGAGGAAGACCCTTGCATGAACCGATGACGTTTGGCCCTTTGCCTCGTCAGTAGTGGAGCATCATCTTCTTCTTCAAAATCCGAATCTTCAGATTCCCTGGCCTCTCGCCTTCTCGAACCACCTTCATTGATGATCAAACGTGAACCATAAGTTCCAATTTGAACTTGAGGTTCTGCAGACACAGATTCTGGAGCTTCAACTTCGATATCCTCCAGGTCTTCTGATTCTGTAGCGGATGATGACTCATCATTGCCAGTCTGCTCTGGCACATATTCATCAACATCTCTGAATATATCATCTGTATCTACCGGGGGACTAAGCAGCTCATCTACTAACGCTGCTGCAACATCTTCATTGGCATGTGGACCAGATGCCCATATTTCCTCCAATGTTTGAGCAATCTGCTCGGACTCGGGGACTGAATCGCGAACGGCACTTGAAGTCCCTGCTTCCTGTGCTTGTGGCTGTTCATTCGTAGTAGGCCTGGATGCCTGAATCTGAGTCGCAGATTGTCTTTGTCTTCGCCTTGGATCACTTGGACGCGCACGAGGCTGTTGTTGTTGTGGACGTTGCTGTTGTTGTTGTGGTTGTTGTTGTTGCTGTCGAGGCTGAACTTCTACTTCACATGCCCAGTTGGCATTATCAGGTGCCACAAAGTTCCTGTCTAAGACAGCTCCAAACAACGGACGAGCAACAGGAACAGCCAATCTTCCTCGGTGTGAGGAACAATCAGCAAATATGCGTTTCTCCATTACATTCACGCTCAAAGAATCATTTGATTGTGGCAGACTTGGCAAAAAGTGGCGTATCAACATCATGACAAAGCGTGGATAAAGCAGAAATCTTTCCCTTTCTGGAGCCGTAATTTGATGAACGAACTCCGTGAAGAACATCTGCGAAAAGCTGTATGGTCGATTGTATACCAATGCAATAACGCCAGACTGGATCTTTGATACAATGTAATCAAATCCAGCTTTCTTCGGTGCAAAACAGACCATGAAGACATGCACCAAGAATCTCCATTGCCCAATCAGGCCACTCTTCATGTATGACGACTTTGTTATATCTAGACTGTAACCCATTCGTTGAAAAGCCGCTTGCCTAATACTTAGTGGAAAGTCAATAGGCCCAGACTCCTCTTCCTCAGATCCTAGCTGCAACACTTGACGCAGCATATCGGCAGAGAATACCAACGGTTGCCCTGCGATCCTTGTTCTCAGCACTGTCGGGGTGACAGAGCAGTCAACTTGTAAGTGATCGTAGAACTGCCGCACATATGATATTACAATCGGAATGTTCTGAAACAAAGCGTAGCTAATTCTGGATTCAGCTAAGAAGTCCAACACTTCACGAAAACCCTGCGCCTCAGGGATATTATTATCTGGATTAAGAACCATGTTATGTTTAGGGACGAAAGCACGAGCTGCCATATCTGCACAGTAAGTTAAAATGTTAGAGTCATTAAAAATCAATTAACTTGTTTAAATTCAAATTTGCTTTATTTTGTACTTTGTTAAATACAAAATCTAACACAATTAAATTTCCACAAGTTTAATAAAATTTAAATTAAACAAATTAAACAAAGTACAGATTCGAAGTCTCTCTTTTCGAGTCTAATGGACAGATTCGAGGATCATGGTCATTTCGAATCTAATGACAGATTCGAGAAACCCATGAACAGAATCGAATGCCCAAGAACAGACTCGAAGCCCCGTCGGCCCTTATTTCAACAAAAACCCACAATTTTAACCATTTTGAACGTAGCAAATCACATACATTAGTTCAACTGGGTTCTAATTATAGATTTATGCTTTTAATTTGATCTTTTATTAGTCCAAACTTGGTAATTTTGCAAAAACCCTATTTTGACCTATAAAACTTCAAAAAGCGACGATTTGGCCTTAAATTGTGTATAAAACTACATGAAACTTGTATAATCAAGTTGATTATACCTAGATATAGTAGTAGAGTCGAACACAA
>JAANYP010001618.1:0-39626 GCA_020465985.1 Centrapalus pauciflorus | reverse complement strand
AACAAAATAATTGCATTTAAATTTAAAAAAAATTATTTAGATATAATAACATTATAATGTATCAATTATATGACCCATTATTATATATTATGTTGTTATATCAAAATTTAGATGTATTTTTACTTTTGAGTAATAAATAGTTTAAAATTATATGAGAAAATTTGTACTTGTTTTTAGAATTAATTATGTTTCTAACATAATTTTAACTTATGAAAATAGATTTAAAGTTTTAAAACATTTAGTTAGATTGAATTTCATTAATAGTGATTAAATTAGATAGTAATTAGTATTAAATTTTCAAAAAATCTATCTATTATAATAAATCAAAACAACTATGACATGTGTCGCTTTCATAATGCACGAAAAATTCATTTTTCCGCCTCTTTTTGCTAATTTACTTCATTAAAATAATTACATTATATTGTGATTTTAAAGTTTTTTTCATTAATAAATTAATCAAAAATTAGTTAATACGATAAACTAATGTTCACCTAAAATAAGTATCTATCATTATTATTTCTAATGATCATAATTAAATTCAAATACAAAAATTTAGATTTGAATGTAGACATGTAGTAAAATAAAGTAAAACTTTTGTGTTGTTAATATTTCATATTAATATTTTATATTTGAAGTAAATAAAAATGAAAAGAAATGGTATTTTGCTATTATATATTATATTCTTTTAATATATAATATAATAATATTTTTTTTCATTTAACATCACTTTCTAGCCGTTAGAACATAAAACTTTTAATATATACGTTTATAATAGATCTTTATGTATAATTAACTCACCTTTCTTTTAGCTTTCCATTATTTGAGATGAATTGTAAGTGTCAATTATTATTTCATCATGGATGCCTAATTTAATATATGAATTTACAATAGTCAACATTTGTTTGATACACTCATATCTTCATATGTACTATTTGAAAAAAAAATTCTTACTAAATTACAGTAATCTATACATTATAAGTTTAATAATATAACTTATCTAATTTAATCATTTTATTAAAAAGTTAAAAATACATAATTTAACCTCTATTAATAAAATTCAATCTAATAAATGATTTAACATTACATTTATCTAAAACGATTTATTATATATTATGAAAAAAGTTATCTTAAAAATAAAAGTAATACAGTTAACATATAATCAACTCCAAATAAATAATTCGGTTAAATTTTTAATATATAAAAAATTTTAAAATACTACCAATTGTTTGTTTTAAATTTCATCATTAGTTCTCCTAATTATATTTTTAAAATATATTTTACACATTTAAAAATTATTTCACTTTTCTATTAAACTTTATGTACCTATATATGAACCATGTAATTATTCTATCTATAATCTATAAATATTAATAAAAGAGTAATCATATTCATTTCTTATGAAACCACGTGTTATCACCATGAATCGACACGTGACATTTATAGGTTTTAAAAATAATAAAGAAATTTATATTGTATCTATCCAAATCTAATATATTCTACTTTTAAATTCAAACAAAACAAACAAAATATAATGATCTACTAACTTAATTATAATATAATATAATAAAAGTTTAAAAAAATATAAGAAAATAATTACTATTCATATATATTTAGAAATACATAAAATTATAGGTTATAATAAATAATAATATCAATTTTATATACTTTTTGTTTAAAAAAATAATATTTATATATTTACCTTTTAATTTAATTTATTTTATGTATATTAAAAATATCCGCGTAATACACGGGTAAATAAACTAGTTAAATGAATAAATTGAAAGAGTTATATTAAAAAAATTGTGATGAAAAATAAAATTTTGATAAGTTAAGGAATATAGTGACATGTGTCACTAAACATTTTGCTTTGTTAATATACAGTCTATCTACAAAGGAGAACACATAAACCAAATTATTGTATTAGACAACGATGGACAAAAATAATTTTAACTAGGTATTTTTACCTGCGCGTTGCGGCGGGAATAACATCCGATACGATATTTATGAAACAATGTAAATTAAAATAATCCGATCATAATAATATATTTAAATTTTAATAAAATATAATATCGCAAAGGTTATCACAGTAAACACAAAAATGTTATATATATATACATATATAAAGTAATAAAAAAAAGTTAGTCATTTACCTGTCTACCAGCTAGCTTTATTATTCGGTGAACAGTGAAAGAGTGTGATCGATCAATCAACTAAATAATAAAAAATTTGTCATTTTAAAATAGCTGACACGAAATACAATTTATGTTAATATGTAGATAAAAGAAAAGCGGTCATGATGATATTTTTGAATTTTTATAAAATATAATACATCAAACGTTATAATAGGAAAAAATAACAATTATACATTGTATATAATATAAAATATTTAGCCAGCTGCATGCCTGCCAGCTTAAAAAAATTTGTTCCGACGATAATAAATTTTATGTCAGAATGTAAACAAAATAATGCGATCGTAATGACATATTCAAATTTTAATAAAATACAATATATCAAAAGTTATCATAGAAAAACAAAAATGTTATATAATATATATAAAGTAATAAAATAAGTCAGCTGCTTACCTGTCTGCTTCAGCTGCCTGGCAGCTAACTTCACTGTTCAATGAACAGTGAAACCACGTTTGAAAATAGTTATATTGTTAATTTTAATAGATTTAAAAAAAAGTAAATTACACAAATGGTCCCTGTGGTTTGGTACTTTTTGCTCTTTTCGTCCCTTAAACTTTTTTTTGCACCAATAGTCCCAAAATCACAAACCTTTAACCCTAATGGTCCCTCTGACTAACATCCGTTAACTTTGACCGTTAGAGAGGAGGGCATTTCTGTCCTTTTGCCATTTAGGACCATTTGTGTAATCTTCTAATAAACTTTTAAACATAAAATATTTTATAATTTATTTATTAAATTTTATTTATTTTTTTTAAACAAAATATTTTCAGAATTCCTCCTTAAACTTCTCCAGATGAACTTCTTCAAATATTCCTAGATGAACTTCTTCAATCAAAGAAATCACCTCCGCCTCCTCCCCTTCTGCGGCCACCACCTCCGCCTCCTCCCCTTCCGCGGCCACCACATCCTACCGGCCGTATTGTGATGGAGCTGTTCGCTGATACCACTCCGAGAACGGAACCGGCGATGAATCGAGATTTCATGTGTCAGGGAGGAGATTTCACGAGAGGAAAACGGAACCGGCGATGAAGCAGGCACCAAGAAGACACCTCCAAATCCAAATCAACCTCTACTATGCTGCTGCCTACTTTCTCTGATTTCGAAGCAGGCACCAAGAAGATCATTTCTAATGCAATGGTCAAAGCTCAATTTTGCTAAAAACATATAGCCCTAGACGCATTAAAACATCCTCATATTTACGAAAAGCTAACTTTTTCTTTGGGGAATAAAAGGTATAGGGTTGATGACACCGATTAGGGTTGAACTTTCTTCGTTGACTTCTTACGTTTCGAGATCCTGCTGGCCGGTTTCTTCCGCTTGTTAAGACGACGCTGGGGGTTGCTTGGTGACGAAAGTGGTGGTTGAGACGTATTATTGGAGTCGTCAGCGAGTATGATTGGGTTCGGGAAGAATAGAACGAGTCGCACCTAATTGATGATCCTTATTTTGTAGCAATTGTTGGTTCCGGCACCGACGCTTCTCCAACTAAAGCTCCTCACCATGGACACATTGTCCGTGAGGCAGCGGACCGAGTACATTGAGACCGAAAACAAAGAACTTACCGGTTGTACAAAGGAAAGCACGTGTTCTCGGAGGGTTAGTTCCCGGTTGCAGGAAACAACCGTTGCCGGTTGTATTAAAAAAAGCAAATGATTATATACCAGCACCCACAAGCTCTCATCGGGTCACGTTTGAAGATTCATCTACAACCAAGAAGGTTTCCAGATTTTTTTCTGGGTTTGAAATTCTTCTTTTTTTCTGGGTTTGACGTTTGAAGATTCATCTCTAACCAAGAACACCATGATAAACTTCATTTGGGTTCTTCAAAGAAAATTAACAAAAATCAGTTAAAATGAGATAAACAAAAAGAAATTAATGATAATAACTGATAGGAATAATATTAAAATGAGATTAACAAAAAGACAAAAATGTCCTCCTCTCTAATGGTCAAACTTAACGGATGTTAGTCAGAGGGACCGTTTGTGTTAAAGGTTTGTGATTTTGGGACTATTGGTGCAAAAAAAAAATTTGAGGGACGAAAAGAGCAAAAAGCACCAAACCATAGGGACCATTTGTGTAATTTACTCTTTTAAAAATAATGAGTAGTTTTATTTTTTATTTTATATATAAAAATAATTTATAATTATCTTTTATGATAAAACGTGAATGTGACATGTGACGATATTTATTATATACATAGATTATTATTATTGTTATACTTTATTTTATTTTATGTTTTTTTTTTCAGTAATTGTTTAGTTTGTACCGGAGACTAGAGCTCCTTAGTTTCTCATAACTATCCATGAATATCCTAACTTAATTACGACAGTTTTGATCAGATTGTGAAAGCAAGATAGGTTACTTATAGTACTTTAAAAGCTTCAATTTTTTAAGGGTAAATTATAATTATTGTCTCTGTTCTTATATAAAAATTATGGTTACTGTCTTTTTCACGATAAAATTACAATTACATCACTTATATTTGACGTTTTGTTATGTTTTTAGTCTCTAATCAAAATATGGTTAATACGTTCTTTTCAGGATAAATTATATATATAATACGATTTTACCCTTTCAATTTATTTCATTTTTGGTCTTTAATCAAAATATGTATCTTTTGTATCTCATTTTCTTATTGATTTATTATTCTTTTATTATTTATTTAATATAGTTTCTTATTATTACTATTAAAATTTAATTGAAGCAATATATTATTTAATATGTTTTATTTTCATTATTTATTTGACAATATTATTACTAGTATTATTATTATTTTATTATAGTTTAATTATTTACATGGCTAAGTATTAGTAATTGAAACTAAGTTGTATATGACGAAATTTAATTTATTGTGTTGTTGTTAATTATTTTTATAATTTTGTTATAATTGTTCTTACCTATAAATTTTAAATATACATCGAACTATTTATATATTTAGTTTTTAAAATCTATTTATTTATTTTATTACTTTTCATTTATAAAGTTTTTAACTATTTATACTTTTAATTTATTTATCTTTTGTTCCTATTTTATATTACTTTATATAAATACTTATAAATTTGATCAATCTTTTGTCCAAATTTATACATATATGTATTATATTATATATTTTAATTTATTTTTTTTCTATTTGTATAAACATTATATGTTTAATGTAATTTTAACTTAATGAAATATATTATTTCGCGTGTATTCCATTCTAATTTATTTATTTCATAAAGTTATGGTACATATAAATTACAAATGTTATATATATATATATATATATATATATATATATATATATATATATATATATATATATGGAAGGGTTCTTTTAAAAACCATAAATATTGTGAGAACTAACCTTTTATGGTCTTTGGATTAATAGAATCAATGGTTGATATATTGGATGACAATTTTGTAATTATTTTGAACTTTGATAGTGGAGAATTTTGTAAATGTGTGAAAATGTTATTTTTGGAAGAAAAAAAAATTTGTTTTTTCTCTTTCTCTCTCTTACTTTTTTTCATTTTCATTTTATTTTTCTTTCATTATAATTGATTTTAAAGTAAAAAACCGTTTTTTATAAAAAAAATATTTTTTTATATAGAAAATTATATAATTGCTAAAAAATAATGTATTTTATATAGAATTATTATATGTTTATATAGAATTTTTTTTCTATATAGAATTTGCTAACGAACATATTCTATGTACAATCTACGTAGTATGTCATGCATTCTACGTAGAATGACATGCAATCTACGTAGAATGTCGTGTTAAATGTCAAATATCATATATTCTACCCAGATTACCTGATAAAATATATCAAAAACACATTGAAACAAAAAAAAAAGATTTCGTTTGGACATTTTATCAAACATTTGGTATGCAACTGATATAAAATATACCAAAAAGACATCGAATAGTAATGTTAATCTACATAAAAAGATATAGAAATGTATAAAAAAACATAAAAATATATGAAATATATAAGAAACATAACATTGTACATAGATTATGTGTGATTTTTTACAAGTAGTCTTGCATTATATTCTATTTAGCTTATCATGTAATCTACGTAGATTATCATGTAAAACATCTAATAACTATTACAATCATTATAAATCTAATATCATACAAATAATCTTCATTATAAAACATAGAAAATGAATCTGTCATATTCTATATAGAATATCGACGAACATATTATATGTACAATCTACGTCAATAGTCATGCATTCTAAGTAGAATGACATTCAATCTACGTAGAATGACATTCAATCCACGTAGAATGACATTCAATCTACGTAGAATAACATGCTCTACGTAGAATGGTATGCAATATACGTAGAATGACATGCAATCTACGTAGAATGTCGTGTACAATGTCAATTATCATATATATTCTACGTAGATTACATGATAAAATATACAAAAAACACATTGAATAGTAATGTTAATCTACATAAAAAGATATAATAATGTATAAGAAACATAAAAATATATTAAATATATAAGAAACATAACATTTTACATAGATTATGTGTGATTTTTTACAAGTAGTATTGTATTATATTCTATGTAGATTATCAGGTAATCTACATAGATTGTCATGTAATCAACATAGATTATCATGTAAAACATCTAATAACTATTACATTCATTATAAATCTAATATCTTACAATTAATTTTAATTATAAAACATGGAAAATGAATCTGTTACATAGTATATGTTCGTCGATAGTCTACATAGAATGTCACGCAATCTACGTAGAATGACATTCAATCTACGTAGAATGACATTTAATCTACGTAGAATGGCATACAATCTACGTAGAATGACATGCAATCTACGTAGAGTATCGACGAACATATTCTATGTACAATCTACGTAGAATGTCATGACATCTACGTAAAACGACATGCAATCTACGTAGAATGGCATGCAATGTACGTAGAATGACATGCAATATATGTGGAATGTCGTGTAGAATGTCAAGTATCATATATTCTACATAGATTACATGATAAAATATAACAAAAACACATTGAATGTTAATGTACATCTACATAAAAAGATATATAAATGTATAGTAAACATAAAAATATATGAAATATATAAGAAACATAACATTTTACATAGATTATGTGTGTTTTTTACAAGTAGTCTTGTATTATATATTCTATGTAGATTATCATGTAGTCTACGCAGATTATCATGTAAAACATCTAATAACTATTACATTCGTATATATCTAATATCTTACAAATAATCTTCATCATAAAACATTGAAAATGAATCTGTCATATTCTATGTAGAGTATCGACGAACATATTTTATATACAATATACGTAGAATGTCATGCAATCTACGTAGAATGACATTCAATCTACGTAGAATGTCATGCAATCTATGTAGAATGTCGTGTAGAATGTCAAATATCATATACTCTACATAGATTAAATGATAAAATATATCAAAACACATTGAAACAAAAAAAAAAGAAGATTTTATTTAGACATTTTATCAAACACTTGGTATGCAACTGATATAAAATATACCAAAAATACATAGAATAAAACTGTTAATCTACGTAGAATAACATGCAATCTACGTACAATGGCATGCAATCTACGTAGAATGTAATGCAATCTACGTAGAATGTCATGCAATCTACGTAGAATGTCGTGTAGAATGTCAAGTATCTACGTAGATTAAATGATAAAATATACCAAAAACACATTGAAACAAAAAAAAATAAGATTTCATTTAGACATTTATCAAACACTTGGTATGCAACTGATATAAAATATACCAAAAACACAATGAATAGTAATGTTAATCTACAAAAAAGATATAGATTTGCATAATAAACATAAAAATATATGAAATATATAAGAAACATAACATTCTACATAGATTATGAATAGTAATGTTAATCAACATAAAAAGATATAGAGTTATATAGCATTTTATATAGACACATAATATTTCTATATAGAATACCTTAATTTTTTTAGCAATTAAATAATTTTTTATATAGAAAAAAATAATTTTTTTTATAAAAAATATTTTTTTAATATTTAAATCAATTCTCAGAAAAGAAAGAGAAAACGAAAATGAAAAAAAAGTAAGCGAGAGAAAGTGAAAAAAAGATGCATACAATAAAAAAGGTGGAGAGAGAAAGATAATATTTTTTATTCCAAAAATACCATTTTGATCCAAGGGCTCTAAAAGGTTCCTACGTTCTCACAATCTTTGAGGTTCTTAGAAGAATCTCTCCCTATATATATATATATATATATATATATATATATATATATATATATATATATATATATATATATATATATAGGGTTGCGATCATTAATTAATTTAGTGTAGAACCATAGAACCAATCTAAACCATTGGCTTATAATATAACACCAGCGATAAGATGATAATTATGCAATTAACATTGAATTAATAGTAGCTTACCAAGTTTGACTGCACATTTTGACCATTTTTTACTCTTTTAATATCGAACGGACATGCAGTATTGCATATATGATATATTGTATCACTTCGACGTTGAATGTGTGATTTATACTGTAATTCGACATTGAATGATCTCTATATAATATATTGAATGGACGTCTAGGTAAAAAAAAATTTTACGAAAAATAAACACGTAAAATTTTTTTCGAAAAAAATATATCATTACTGTTCTCATTAAATCAACCAACTTTTGACAACTAATTTTGACCATTATTTTGGTTTTGTTAATTTTGAATGTAGATGCAATGTTGCATCGACGTTGTATATACGACATCAAGTGTTCATTCGACATTGAATGATATCGGCCATGCTAAATTGCATCGTGGTCTGGGTAATTTTTTTTACGAAAAATAAACACGTAAATTTTTTCTAAAAAAAATATATCAATACTGTTCTCATTAAATCAACCAACTTTTGACTACTAATTTTGACCATTATTTTGGTTCTGTTAATTTTGAATGTACATGCATGTTGCATCGCCGTTGAATATACGATATCAAGTGTTCATTCGACATTGAATGATATCGGCCATGCTACATTGCATCGTGGTCTGGGTAATTTTTTTTACGAAAAATAAACACGTAAAATTATTTCGAAAGAAAATATCATGACCGGGCGTTTTAAAGAGTATAAAATTCTCGTCTTTATGGTATAATTTTTTTGATTTAACAATTAATCATATTAATATTATTTTAATTTAAAGAAAAAAGATATTTATTTTACCAATGCCAATCTTTTTGCTATTTCCAATCTATTCCTTTTTTACCTGTGAAAGAATTAAAAAATCACTAATGTTAATCTTTTTTTCACTAATTCCAAACTTTATGGTTTTAATCAAGACCATTAGATTAATCTAATCTATGAACGATATTGGTTACATTGTTCTACACTAAATTTAGGTTCCATATATCCATTAAGCATAATAAAAACTACATACAAAGTTATAACAAAATTTAACAAATTAATTTAATTTATACATATAATATGTCAACTTTTTTTTTTGTTAAGTTTAACTATCTTTAAACATATGCAATTTATATACATATAAAATTTTAAGTTTCTAAAAAATTATATATTTCATTACTACATTATATATATACATATACATATATACATATACATATATACATATACATACGTACATACATACATACCTACATATATATAGACACACACACACACATATACATACATATATACATATATATAGACACACACACACACACACACATATATATATATACTAAAACAAAATAAATAATTTAAGGATAAGTAAGTATTTAACTATTTATATTAGTAATATATAATAATGAAAAAGATAAATAAGTTATATATATATATATATATATATATATATATATATATATATATATATATATATATATATATATATATCCATTGAGAACTTTTGTGCATCGAGGCACAAAAGAACCTCCACTGGCCCTTGGATGAAAATAATGTGTGGGTTAGATCAAATGGCAAAATGGTAATTAAATAGAAAGTTTTATGCATCAAGTGCATATAATGAAATTCGCGGAGGGGTAAAATAGGAATTATGCAATCCTTATTTAATTATTACACTTCCAAATTTAACAAAGGTAATACAAGTCCAAAATACATCAAAATACATGCATATCGTTCTTTTTTTCTTCATGCATATCGTTCATCTCTTCCAAAATAAATCATGCATATTGTTCATCTCTTCCAAAATCAAAATACATCAAAATAAAAACATGAATCCTTCATACAAACATAAATCATGCATATTGTTCATCTCTTCCAAAATCAAGAGGGGGCTAAGAGAGAGGAGAGAGAGAGAGAAAGAGGGAGTGGTTTTAGGAAATAAGTTAATGATAATTTTCATACCAAATTTAGCTATTAATAATTTTAAAAACATTTAAATTCAAAAATAATTTTCACACATTTAATATCCTCTAAATGCCCTTTGTGCACTCTTGGTAGATAGTCTGATGCACAAAAGTTCTCAATGGTGCCTCGATGCACAAAAGTTCTCAATCGAAACCCAATATATATATATATATATATTAATAATTATAATTTTTAAAAACGTAAAGTAATAAAAATTATTAGAAATAAATGTATATATAGTTGAATAAATATTTTAACTTAACTGTAATGATAATAATACTACACTTATTAATATACAAATCTATATACACAAAAAATTATCTAAATTTAATTCTTGTAATAATTAATTAAGAAAGAACATATCAAACAAACAAATAAATAATAAAAGACTACACATTAAAAAATAATACTTTAGTTAAATTGTAACAATAAGAAAAAGACTAAATATTAAATATATAATAATATGATAAAAGTAATTAAAATAATATAAAAAAGAAAGTAATTAGTTAGGGACCAAAACTGAAACAAAATTAAAGGGGAAAATGAGTATTTTTTAAAAAAATGATTGGTCAAATGACTAGAAACATGACAAAAAGCCAACCATATATACTGAAATTAAAATTTCGACGTGAAATGATCATAACCATAATTTATATATTACCACATGGACGAAAATTGCAATTTACTCCTTTTTTATAAATAAGTTGTGTTTGAATAATACTTAGTTTCAGAAAATATCTAAAATAAACAGTTCTTTATTTAACAACAATTCATTAAATCTTCATTTCACTTTTTAAAATACTACTTTTTATATTTTCTCTTACCACCTTATATTTACTTTCTATACTCTTTTTTCTCTCTCTTACTTTTTAATCACCTACCTTATATTTATATTATTTTATTACTTTTTTTATAACCTATCTCATTTTTTTTTTAAAATTAAAAACTGTATCATTTAAACAAGTTTTTACTTTTTGTAAAAATCCTTGTTTTTTCTTGAAAACTATAAGTTGAAAACTGAAATGAAAAATGACTAGTTTTCGTTAACTAAACGCAACCCAAGTAGCTTGGATTCATGCAATTTAATGCCCATAATCTTCATAAGGATTCATGTAATAGATTATTATTAACTTCGTGTAATATTCTCCATTTTTTTAAACATAAATTATCATCAGAGAAAATGCAATCATAATTCGAGCATTTGCACATTAATGACCTTTAATCAGATAATAGGAAAAAACGTAATTATATATACATACATTTTCCATATCTCCTAAACCAATGGAAGCCTCCCACTTGGCCAACCATCATTGGTTGATGGGTGTTTTTTTAATTTAAACTTTTCCTAATTCTTTTTTTTTTGTTTTGGTTTTTATTTTTAATTTAAAAAGTTTTCATATTTTTTTATTCTTTTTTTTATTTCGGTTTTTTTTTAATTTTAAGATTTTTAATTTTTTTTTTTTACTTTTAAAATTTTCATAATACACCCTTATCTTTATGTTATCTTTTAATTAACGCCTTTATTTTAATATACTTTTTTTACTCCTCTTTTAACATTTATTATTACAATATTTTATTACACATTTAAATTTATGATTTTAATTATACATATGTTGAAGTTATTCATTTGAAACTATTATGTTATGTTTAATTGTATGAAAAAGAATTTAGTATTAAAATGCACAATATAAAATTCTAATGAAAATGTTTTATAATTAAAATATAACTAATTAATATTCAGATTTTGTTGAAACATGACCGATCATGATTCATTGTTTTTTCCTTTTAATTTTAAACTTTTTATAATACATTCTTATCTTTGTGATATCTTTTATTTAATGTCTTTATATTAATAAATTTTTGTTTAATCCTCTTAACATTTATCATTACAAAATTTTCTTACACATTTAAAATTATGATTTTATTTACACATATGTTTAAAGTTATCTTTTAAAACTATTATTTTTTTCTTTTTTTTTTAATTTTAAACTTTTCATATTACATCATTTTCTTTGTGTTATATTTTGTTTAATTCCATTATTTAATAATTTTTTGTTTAGTCATCTTTTAACATTTATTATTACAAAATTTTCTTACACATTTAAAATTATAATTTTATTTATGCATATGTTTGAAGTTATCTTTTTAAACTATTATGTTTTGTTTAATTACATAAAAAAGACTTTATTATTCAAATACAGAATACATGATTCTAATGAAATTGATTTATAATTAAAATGTAACTAACTGACATTCAGATTTTGTATTAAATATGATCATGTTTAACATTGAACATTATTATTATAACGTTGGTAAGTCCTAATCGATGTGTTGGAAACATTACCATTATAACTTTATTGATTTGGTCGTAAAACCAACAAATAAAATTGGCGATTAAACTTAATCAATGTCAGAATTTCGAAATATGATTATAAATATTTAATTATTCAATTCTGGTTCCGACCCGATTTAATAAGGCATGCTTTGTAGGTTTAGCATTGCAAAATCTAGCAAACCAATTACAGAAATTAACTAATAGTATCATTTGGCTTGCTTATTGAATATTAGGGGTGAGCGATGGGTACCATTTCCCGAACCCGAACCGGTACCGGTACCGACCGGTACCGAATTAATATATTCGGTTCGGTATTCGGTTTTTAAATTAGCTAAAATTCGGTATTCGGTACTTTCGGTTCGGTAATTAGCTATAATTCGGTATTCGGGACCGAACCGGCACCATATAAAATTATACGGTTCGGTATTCGGTTCTTCCAAAACTAATAATTCGGTTTCGGTATTTTCGGTATCGGTACCGGTTCGGTTCGGTACGGTACCGAGCTCACCCCTATTGAATATATATATTACTATATCAGCTTTCCAGTTTCACTCTTCGATTCTGATTTATTTGGATTTCGTTATTTGAATTGTTTGAAAAATATTTATTCTATTATTTTTTTATATTTATTTTTGTAATTAGTATTTTAGATTCCGCAGTAACGCGCCGGTATTCAACAATTTGTATATATACATTTATCAAATAGGATCAACCAACCACATTTTTTTTAATATTTAAAATTTTCATAACACATCATTATCTTAGTGTTATCTTTTATTTAACCCTTTTATTAATAAATTTTCGTTTAGTGCTCTTTTAACATTTATTATTACAACATTTTTTTGCGCACTTAAATTTATGATTTTAATTGTACTTATGTTTGGAGTTCTCATTTGAAACTATTATGTTATGTTTAATTGTATGAAAAAGACTTTATTAATTCAAATGCACGATACAAAATTCTAATGCAATTGTTTTATAATTAAAATGGAACTATTTAGCATTGAAATTTTTTAGTAAATATGATCATTTATAACATTGAACGTTCAAACAATTCAAACAAAGATTGCAATTGGAAAGCTGATATTTCAAAAAACAAGACAAATGATATTGTCATATGATTCGTTTTCTAGATTTTGCAATGCTAAAATTATAAACAATGTCTTATTAAATCGGATCAGAACCATAATTAACTAATTAAATATTCATGAAATTTTGACATTGAATCGTTAATTTAATTTGTTGGTTTTCCAACCAAATCAAAAAAATTTGTAACGGTTGGGATCAACCAACCACGTTTTTCCTTTTTTTTTGTTAATTTTAAATTTAAATTTTTCACAACACACCATTATCTTAGTGTTATATTTTATTTAGCTATTTTATTTTAATAAATTTTCATTTAGTACTCTTTTAACATTTATTACTACAACTATTTTTCTTACACACTTAAATTTATGATTTTAATTATACTTATTTTTGGAGTTGTCTTTTGAAAATACTATGATATGTTT
Source organism: Centrapalus pauciflorus (assembly GCA_020465985.1). NCBI lineage: Eukaryota > Viridiplantae > Streptophyta > Magnoliopsida > Asterales > Asteraceae > Centrapalus > Centrapalus pauciflorus. The sequence goes on along the minus strand of JAANYP010001618.1, from coordinate 25,198 downwards.
AATTGTATGAAAAAAGACTTTATTATTCAAATGCACGATACAAATTCTAATGTAATTTTTTTATAATTAAAAATGTAACTATTTAATATTTACATTTTTTTTATTAAATATGATCATGTATAACATTGAAATTATTATTATAACGTTGACAAACCATAATCGATGTATTAGAGACATTACCGTTATATTTTTTTTGATTTGATCGTAAAAGCAACAAATTAAATTGACGATTAAATCTAATCAATGTCAAATTTTCATATTATGATTATGAATATTTAAGTAGTTAATTCTGGTTCTGATCTGATTGAATATGACATTGTTTGTAATTTTAGCATTGCAAAATCTAGAGAGTCAATCATAAGAAACAACTAATTGTATCATTTGTCTTGCTTTTTGAAATATCAGCTTTCCAATTTCACTTTTTGTTTAAATTGTTTGAAAAGTATTTTTATTTATTTATTTTTATAATTAATATTTTAGACCCCGCAACAACGTGCGGGTGTCAATACCTCGTTTATTATAATTTACATAAAAGGGACTCCACAAAAAATATCATATTTTAAAATTATATATGGCAATTTAATAACTATTTTTGATTTATTTTCAATTCCCCCTTTGTAAGGATTATTGAAAATCCTTTAAATTCAGTCATTTGTGGTTTTAGTTAAGCTCTATGTGTTCTAAAATATTCACATGCAATTTTCTTGTTCTTCGTGTTGCTGAAACTTGAGAGACCATTCAAAGCAAACATTTGGTGAGTTTCTTACTTTCTTACATCTTTGTTTTTCTTTATTTATTAGCCGTAAATTCTTACCCATTCAAGCAAACGAGTCACATGAGTTGATGACCAAAAGACAAAAATTTAACATAATTAATTTTTTTTAAATAATTTGTTTAATACATCATTTTCTAGAATTTCATGGTTTTTAGAAAAATGATGTTCAAGCTTACTTTTTTACTTAGGGTCAATTTTATTGTTCCGTCTGTTTGACGTGATGGTTCGAAATTGCCACCCTAGAAGTTATGCGGATGATTTGGGTTTTTGAGTATCTTTTGTTATTAATTAAATAATTCTTAGAATAGTATTTAAAGCAAACATTTGATGAATTTCTTATATTCGTTTTTCTTTATGTATCTATTAGTCGCGCAACTTGGGTGATTTAGGTTTTAGATTATCTTTTGTTATTTGATAATAATTCTTAGGAAATCGATCTGTTGCTTCCTACGATTGTAGTCTAATTCGTTAGAAACATTAAATTGATAGTGGAGATTCATTGGTTAGCACTAACAAATGTTCCTAGATTGTGCGTTATATGTGATTAACAATTAAACATATGTTGTATGGGATCCAAAGTTTGGGTTTACCATTCGTTTTAAGATATGGGTTACAGTTGTTTATTTTTTTAAACTATTATTGTCTAATTACAACAGATATAATTTCACAAAAATAAGTCTTGATAAAATTAATAAGCATGTTTTTACATGTTCTTTTAATTGTATCAAGAGTTTTTTCATTTCATTCTATTTTTCAAATTATCGTTAACGTTGTGAATTAACTCTCTTGCACCGATTAATCAATACGCATGGTTTTATAATTGGTTTTATATCTGTCGGTAATTTGTCGTTGTTCCATCGCTAAACGTCTGTCGTCTGTCGTAAATTCGTTGCTGAAATCGGTCGCTATTCCATCTCTATTTGGTCATTTTATATCCGTCGATATTTTGTTGTTGATCTGTCACTAATGTATCACTAATCCGTCTAGGGAAAGCCCGTCATTGAGTCTGTCACTGAAACCGTCGTTAATACTCATTTTTCCAGTAGTGAGATGTGAATGCATTTTTTTTTTTTTTTGGTTTATATATAGGCTCTCTTTGTTGACATTAAAACCCTCTTAAATAGGTCTAAAATTTGAATTTTAGATCTACACTCATTTTATACTGCTTGTTTGCGTTCGAAGTTAGAAGGTTGATACATCTGGTTCTTTCTTTTAATTTTAAGAGGAATTGAGTATTCTGAATTCAAAGTAAAGAGTCTATTAATTTTAGATCTTACTGTCAACTCTTAGTTTTAGACGTGGTATTCAGATTTCAAAAATTCAACCTCTTAAAAAACACATATCACCATAACGTTGAGGTTTTCTTTTTTATTTCTTGAGTCAACTGCTAAAAATAACAATAACGTCATTTTACCGCTTTTAACAACATTATTTATTTTTTTTTAATCATCAAGAGCATTAACAACATTATTTTTTATAATTAATAACATTAACTAATATTTTGTATCATTAATAGTACCAACTTATGTATTTTTCTCATAATTAATTGCATCAACATTTATATTTTGTATTATTAATAATATCAATTTTTTTACCATTTATAGTATCAACCTTTTTAATCTTTTGTTATAAAAGTCGATCATATTAATGATAAAAAAATAGCAAATGTTACTTGAAAACGTAAAAAAAGTAAAAATTATTGTTATTTTATCAATTGACACTTCTTTTATTACCTTTCTCCATCACTATTTACATATGGGAAGTGATAACATACACAACAACTTTAATTAAAATGACTATTTTAATCATTATATCTTTATCATTTCTGTTTTGTATCTTCAAAACTAAGAGTAAATTTGTCATTTTAAGTAAAAACGTTGTGTATGACAAAAATGTATCGTACACAAATCACATTATTTTACGTACGACTGTACGAGCATGGCCTAGGGGCCTAACATGGGTTTGGACGTTTGGTCGATCTAACCCAACAATGATGCATAGACCCCATCCGACATGAAGTTTTCATTTGTGGTCATTGGCCAATAGAATAAAGGTTAATGAGTTGATCAAACATGCATATGGTGGTTTTAGTCCAAAAATGGTTTATGGGCCAACCCAGAATGTACAGGTTCGTATCATGTGTCATAATTTTATAATAAACTCTCTAAATATGAATATTTAAAGAAACATAAATAATATCAGTAATTCAAATATTGTTATAATTATGTATCCAAAAAACAACACGGATATAACAAAATATGTTCGTTTAATTTATATGATATCTCTTACAAAATAAAATGAGTTTGTCGATTTCATGTTGAAAGGAATAAAAAAAATGAACCATCTTTAGCCTAACAATGGTTTTTTTTTTTTTTTTTTTTTTTTTACTATTCCTCAATGTTATGTTCCAAAGTTAAGTTATGGTAAGAAAGGAAATGATTCAAAAGAAGATAAAAGAATATGTTATCCTACTAAGTTTTTGGGAGAGTGAAAATGAAGTGGAAGAAAATTATTGATAGAATTTAATTCTAAAAATTTTCTTTAGATTTTCAAAAGATTTGAAAAAGAAAATACTTAAATGCTAAACACAATACGTTGATAATACTTTCTTCTCAAAATTCTTTCTTTTCATTTCAATTCTACAAATTATTTGCTTCCGCTTCTTCGTTTTCTTTTATCCTTTTACTAGTCTATTAACCCATGTTAAACATGGGTTGATATAAAATTATTTTTTAAATTTGTATTATACTTTAATAATAAGTAATAAATGATATTAATTATTTTTAAATATTATATTATACTTATACTAATATTAGATAAAACTAATAAATTTAAGTTCAAATTTGAATTTACATGCATTTAAATTTTAATTTTTTTTTCAGATTTAAATGTTGTTTTAGATCATCTTCAAATTTAATAGCTATTTACTTTGACCCTCGTTGTAATGTTTGGTTATATAATATAACTAGTTTATTATCCCGTGTATTACACGGATTATAATAATTTATTGTTTTCTTAAAATATGTATATAAACTTAAAATTTTATTAAAAATATTTAAGTATCATAAAATACTAATGATAAACTACTATAAATGAGTTGTTAAAATACTATGAAATAATAAAGTATATAATTCTCTATCCAAAAAACTTATAAATATTGATATTTAAATAAAACATATAAAAGATTTTATTAGTATTAATATTGGTTAATTATTATTTATTAAAATATAGTTATGATTTAAATAAATGATTTATCAACAAAAAATGATAAATTAAGAAGATTTTATTAAAACATAGCTTTGATTTAAGTATAAATTGTTTTATTTATTAAAATGTAGTTAGTTGGTTGATATTTAAATTAAAAAAAAATTGAAGTGAAATAAATTTAAATTGTTCAATTAATTACAATATTTAAGAAAGTAATTAAGGAAGTTTAGGAGGGAAAATGAATAAAGTTAAGGCTTCATAAGATGACATGTGGCAAAAAGTGTTCTTCTTGTGCATTATAAAAACTATGTTTTTTTTTAAAGATTTTGCTTATTTAATTTCAGAAAGTATAGATATAGATATCATTGATGCAATTCATAAATGAGAAAATGATTTTTTGGTATATTTAACACAACTTACAGTCTTGAAATATATACACCTTAGCCCCCCTAGAACAAGGAAATTCCTAAGTATATGCAATGAAATCTGCACCTAATACTAATTGCCAGAAATCAGCAAATTAATTAATTATACATATTTACACAATCTTCCCAAAATGATTCAACATCAGGTAATCTTTCAACAATTATAGTTACTACTACTACTACTTTGTTATAATTACCGGTTATTAACCCACGTATTACGTGGATATTTTATAAATAAATGTTTACTAAAAATATACATAAAACGTCAACTACATACAAAAATGTCTAAAAAATACGAAAATAGTATTCTATTTTGTTATTAATGATACTTAAAAATTTCTATTTTTAAATATGTATGAATAGTATTTATCGTGTCTCATCTTTATAAAACTTTTTATTTTTAGATTTTTATGTATAAGTGAAAAACTAAAAATTTGTTTTTTACATAGAATACAATTTAAAACATTTTAAGATTAAAAAAATAATAAAACAACTTATTTTCAATATTGCATTATTTTTACCTTTTAAATATATTAAAAAATGAATAGTTAGCTAACATTAGTAATTAAATCTGAAGGTTATTTAAATCAATTAAAAAGTTATTTAAAAATAAACTTCGATTAATTAGAATATTTAAAATATTCCCTTTTTCAACCGTATGTATTAAATATGAAGATATTTGAATTAGATTCCATAAATATTCTTAATAATGAATTAGTAAAATTAAAAATCTAATTATGGAAAAAATGCGGGAAATCAAAAATTTAGAGAGATGAGGTAATGACACGTGACATGAGAGATTTTCTTTTATTAATATATATAGATATAGACTAGTCTATTAACCCATGTTAAACATGGGTTGATATAAAATTATTTTTTAAATTTGTATTATACTTTAATAATAAGTAAATGATATTAATTATTTTTAGATATTATAGTATACTTATACTAATTTTAGATAAAACTAATAAATTTAAGTTTAAATTTGAATTTACATGCATTTAAATTTTAATTTTTTTTTTCAGATTTAAATGTTGTTTTAGATCATCTTCAAATTTAATAGCTATTTACTTTGACCCTCGTTGTAATGTTTGGTTAATATAACTAGTTTATTATCCCGTGTATTACACGGATTATAATAATTTATTGTTTTCTTAAAATATGTATATAAACTTAAAATTTTATTAAAAATATTTAAGTATCATAAAATACTAATGATAAACTACTATAAATGAGTTGTTAATATACTATGAAATAATAAAGTATATAAATTTCTCTATCCAAAAAACTTATAAATATTGATATTTAAATAAAACATATAAAAGATTTTATTAGTATTAATATTGGTTAATTATTATTTATTAAAATATAGTTATGATTTAAATAAATGATTTATCAACAAAAAATAATAAATTAAGAAGATTTTATTAAAATATAGCTTTGATTTAAGTATAAATTGTTTTATTTATTGAAATGTAGTTAGTTGGTTGATATTTAAATTAAAAAAAAATGAAGTGAAATAAATTTAAATTGTTCAATTAATTACAATATTTAAGAAAGTAATTAAGGAAGTTTAGGAGGGAAAATGAATAAAGTTAAGGCTTCATAAGATGACATGTGGCAAAAAGTGTTCTTCTTGTGCATTATAAAAACTATGTTTTTTTTAAAGATTTTGCTTATTTAATTTCAGAAAGTATAGATATAGATATCATTGATGCAATTCATAAATGAGAAAATGATTTTTTGGTATATTTAACACAACTTACAGTCTTGAAATATATACACCTTAGCCCCCCTAGAACAAGGAAATTTCTAAGTATATGCAATGAAATCTGCACCTAATACTAATTGCCAGAAAATTAGTTAATTATACACCTTAGCCCAAATATATACACCTTAGCCCCCCTAGAACAAGGAAATTCCTAAGTATATGCAATGAAATCAGCAAATTAGTTAATTATACATATTTACACAATCTTCCCAAAATGATTCAACATCAGGTAATCTTTCAACAATTATAGTTACTACTACTTTGTTATAATTACCGGTTATTAACCCACGTATTACGTGGATATTTTATAAATAAATGTTTACTAAAAATATACATAAAACGTCAACTACATACAAAAATGTCTAAAAAATACGAAAATAGTATTCTATTTTGTTATTAATGATACTTAAAAATTTCTATTTTTAAATATGTATGAATAGTATTTATCGTGTCTCATCTTTATAAAACTTTTTATTTTTAGATTTTTATGTATAAGTAAAAAACTAAAAATGTGCTTTTTACATAGAATACAATTTAAAAAATTTTAAGATTAAAAAAAATAATAAAACAACTTATTTTCAATATTGCATTATTTTTACCTTTTAAATATATAAAAAAATGAATAGTTAGCTAACATTAGTAATTAAATCTGAAAGTTATTTAAATCAATTAAAAAGTTATTTAAAAATAAACTTCGATTAATATTAGAATATTTAAAAGGGTTTATAATGAAAAAACCAACATGTTTTCACGTTTTTTGCGATTTCGTCCCTCCATGTTATTTTTTTCCATAAAAACCCTCAAGTTATTCTTTTCTTATTGGTTTAGTGAAATTTTGGACATTAGACCCCGGTTATAATTTGTGAACCGAGTTTTAAAAACTTGAAAAACCGGGTCCTAATGTCCAAATTTCACTAAACTAATAAGAAAAGAATAACTTGAGGTTTTTTATGGGAAAAAATAACATGGAGGGACGAAAACGCAAAAAACGTGAAAACATGTTGGTTATTTTCATAATAAACCCTAAAATATTCCCTTTTTCAACCGTATGTATTAAATATGAAGATATTTGAATTAGATTCTATAAATATTCTTAATAATGAATTAGTAAAACTAAAAATCTAATTATGGAAAAAAGACGGGAAATCAAAAATTTAAAGAGATGAGGTAATGACACGTGGCATGAGAGATTTTCTTTTATTAATATATATAGATCCTTTTGTTCTATTCTCTTTTATTATTCACTTTTTTTCTTTCGATACCCAATAACACAACACGAATGATATCAAATACACACACATATATATGTATAGTTTTTTTTTTTTTCCTATTTATTCTTTGAATACTTAAAACTATTATACACATTTAACCATAATCAGGATTTTTCTGTTTACTACAAGAAAAGTTCTAATCATATAATGGAAATACATAATTAAATATAGGGATAATTGTGCAAAAAACCCTCAACTTATCAGTTTTTTGTAATTAAAACCCAAACATTTTTCATTGCATTAGAAAACCCCGAATTAACTAAAAATCAGTAAATCAAGGTTTTATCAATGGGTAACCGGTCGAAACCGATTATTAATCCTATGTGGACAGTTAAATAATCTACGTGGACCGGTAAATAATCTACGTGGAATAAATTTTAATTGTTGAAACCGGTTGCCAAGTATTACGTCCACTACAAAAAAGTGTCATTTAGTGACACAAAAAAATGTCATAATATCTTACTTTTAATGCCACTTATGAAAAAGAGTAGGTATAGAACAATTCTTTTACCCACACTTTTTCTAAAGCAGTGACACAAAAGTTTTGTCACAAAAATACTTGAGGCCTATACCCCACATACATTTTTAGTCACTATATATCTATACACACTCCACTTTTACCCACTATTTTTGTTGTGTAGGTAAAAGATTTTGATACCTATAGTGACGTTTTTTTGACAACAAAAAGAGCGGGTAAAAGTGGAGTGAGTTAGCTATATAGTGACTAAAAATGTATGTGGGTATAAGCCTCAAATATTTTTTTGACAAATTTTTTGAGTCACTACTTTGGAAATGGGTAAAAGATTGTTCTTTTTCATAGTGACACTAAAAGTAAGATATAGTGACACTTTTTTAATGTCACTAAAAGCATGTGTTATTAAATGACACTTTTTATGTAGTACACATCATTTAAACCCTCGTTGATAATTTTTAATTGTAATTTTTAAACGCGATTACATAATCAACGGGGTTTAAATGATGTGTAATACTTGGCAACTTGACAACCAGTTTCAACAATTAAAATTTATTCCACGTAGGTTATTTACCGGTCCACGTATCGGTTTCAACCGGTTACCCATTGATAAAACCTTGATTTACTGACTTTTAATTAGTTCGAAGTTTTCTATGCAACAAAAATGATTTGATGTTTTAATCATAAAAACTGACAAATTAGGGACTTTTTGCGCAATATCCTTCAATATACGTCTTAAGTTTTATTTGGACGTGCCAAATTTATCAACTCTCATGTTTTTTTTCTTCCAGATACCCACAAATGCATCTTTATTTTTTAATTAATGTAATCCCACTAGACATATATATACTTGGATATGAGCTACTATTCCAATTTAATTTGATTAGGATCACTTTTATGATAAAAATGTCACTAATTCGAACTTGATCTTGATGCAGTTGATTGTTGTTAATTAATGCTTCAAAATGTTCCAGACTTTTCTACTGTTTTGATAGTTATTCTAGTGACTGTTGAGTGTTGATCAGTTACAGTTACACAGACTTTATTTGTAGTCTTTTTAGCTCTTCTATTTTCAGTTTCTTTGTGTCTTGTTTGCCTATAAAATGGCTTGTCTTTCAATACATGAAATATAAGAAAATATTTTTCTCTAGTATTTCTCCAACAATTTTGGTATCAGAGCTTCCAGGTTCTGTCCAATTTTTTTTTATTCTCTACAGGCAAGAGAAGATAGTGAGAAGTCCATGGCAGGAAACAACAACTCTTCGTTAATATCTCAATCCCTTATTCCAATATTTAAAGGAGATAAATATCATCTATGGAGTCTCAAAATGAAGACGATGTTCAAGTCACAGGAACTTTGGGAAATGGTGGAGATTGGATATGAAGAACCAGACCCAGCACCAGAGCAACCAAACCAACAACTGAGGGAGAATCGAAAAAAGGATGCCAAGGCACTATTTCTCATCCAATCAGCACTGGATGATGAAACTTTTCCTCGAATTTCAGGAGCACTAACTGCACATGAGGCATGGGAAGTTCTAAAAATGGAGTATCTGGGCAACAAAAAGGTAATTACGGTGAAACTCCAATCACTTCGTCGTAATTTTGAAACATTGGCTATGAAAGAAAAGAAGTCTGTGCAAGATTATTTAGCTAGAGTGTCTGCAATAGTGAATCAAATGAAGTCATATGGTGAAATGGTAACCGATGAGATAATTGTAAGTAAAATTTTAAGGAGTCTAACTTCTGATTTCAATCATGTTGTTGCTGCGATAGAGGAATCTAAGGACCTTTCATCATTTTCTTTTGATGAATTAATGAGTTCTTTATTAGCGCATGAAGATCGTCTCAACAGGCCCTTTGAAAAAATAGAGGAAAAAGCTTTTCAGGTGAAAGAGGAGCCTTCATTTAAGGAAAAAACAGAAAGTTCAGGTGGTCGTGGACAGAGTAGAGGAGGATTTTCAAGTGGCCGTGGACAGAATAGAGGAGGATTTCGAGGCAGGTTTCACGGAAGAGGTAGAGGTCGTGGTCAATTTGATGACCAACGACAATTCAGAAGCTCTATTCAATGTCGTTACTGCAGTAGATTTGGCCATAAAGACACAGAATGTTGGGTAAAACAGAGAGATGAACAGCAAAGACAGAAGCCTAAAGATAACCAAGCAAATTTTGCAGAGAACAGGTTGTTCATGGCCCATTCACAATGTCTAGATGCTCACGATGGTGTTTGGTTTCTAGATAGTGGGTGCTCTAACCACATGTCTGGAAGAAAGTCTTTATTCAAGGAGCTAGATGAATCTGTTAAAGGTGAAGTTCGACTTGGAGACAACAAAAAAATGCAAGTTGAAGGCAAAGGTACCATCGCCATCAAAACAATGCAAGGTGATGTTAAATTTCTTTATGATGTGCAATATGTGCCTAGCTTAGCCCATAACCTGTTAAGTATTGGACAACTGATGTCTAGTGGATATAAGGTTATTTTTTCTGAAAATGCATGTTCTGTGGATGATGAAAGAACTGGTCAAACCTTAGTTACTGTCCACATGACACACAATAGAATGTTTCCTCTTGATGTTTCAACAGTAGTGGGTCAAGCTTTAGTAATTAAAGCAAACAATGAAACAAACTTATGGCATCTACGATATGGGCATCTAAACGTGAAAGGGTTGGATTTGTTAAGCAAGAAAAATATGGTTGTTGGATTGCCTCGTATAAAGGAACTTGAATTTTGTGAAAGTTGTGTTTATGGGAAGCAACACAGAACTTCATTTCCTGTAAACAAGTCTTGGAGGGCATCTGTTTCTTCTTGAATTAGTCCATGCCGATGTTTGTGGTCCAATGAGTGTTGAGTCCTTGGGTGGAAGTAGATATTTCTTGTTATTTATTGATGATTATAGCCGAATGAGTTGGGTATACTTCTTAAAGCACAAATATGAAACATTTGAGTGCTTTAATAAGTTTAAGGCCATGGTTGAAAATCAAAGTGGTTGTAATATTAAAACCCTTCGGACAGATAGAGGTGGTGAATTTACTTCTAACGAATTTTCCGTTTTTTGTGAGAAACATGGCATTCACAGGGAACTATCATCGCCACACACGCCGCAACAAAATGGAGTGGTGGAAAGAAAAAATCGAACAATTGTTGAGATGGCTCGTAGTATGATGGCTATGAATAGTCTTCCTAAAAAGTTTTGGGCAGAAGGAGTGGCAACTGCAGTTTATCTCCTAAACATTTCACCGACCAAAGCAGTTATGAATCGTACCCCATACGAAGCCTGGAAAGGAAGAAAGCCAAAAGTGGCTCATTTGAAAATTTTTGGATGTGTAGCATATGCTTTGGATACGTCTCCATCTCGTACTAAATTAGACGTTAAATCAAAGAAATGCATTTTTGTTGGATATTCTCATCAGTCCAAAGCATACAGGTTATACAATCCATTGACGGAAAAAGTTTTGATAAGTCGTGACGTGAAGTTTAATGAATCAGAAAGTTGGTTTTTGGAAACCAATAATTCTTCAAATGCAGGTTGTAAATCAACGGAAGTTGAAGATTTTGATGTTACACAAGATGTTCCTGATGTTGAAAATTTAGTGCCAACAAGTCATGTTTCTTCTGGTGTTGAAAATTTAGCTCCGTCCAGCCCTGTTACCGGTGACAGCAATTCTTCATCCCCCAATAGCAGCAACACGAGGGAGTCTTCTTCGTCCAGATCTGCTTATGATCATACTCCCAAAAGGTTTAGATCCTTGAACGATATTTATGCCTCAAGTAATTTTGCTTTATACACTTCAGATCCTGTGTATTTTGATGAAGCAGTTGAAAGTAAGGTTTGGCAGGAGGCTATGAATGAGGAGATGGCATCCATACGTAAAAACAATACTTGGGAGTTAGTTGATCTTCCGAAAGAAAAGAATGTTATTGGGTTGAAATGGGTATATCGCACCAAATATCAGTCCGATGGTACTGTTCAGAAGCATAAAGCGCGTTTAGTAGCTAAGGGGTATGCACAAGAAGAAGGTGTTGATTTCGATGAGACTTTCTCTCCGGTTGCTCGCTTTGAAACCCTAAGAACATTCCTTGCTCTAGCTGCACACTTTCAATGGCCGGTATACCAACTCGATGTCAAATCAGCATTTTTAAATGGAGAGCTTGCAGAAGAAGTTTATGTTGCTCAACCACAGGGTTATGAAGTAAGTGGTTCTGAGAATAAGGTTTACAAGCTAAAGAAGGCTTTATATGGCCTTAAACAAGCTCCACGTGCTTGGTACAGCAAAATCGACTCTTATTTCTTAAAAGATGGGTTTGAACGATCCAAAAATGAGCCTACACTGTATGTTAAGAGGCAAGGTTCAAGTTTTCTGGTAGTATGTCTATACGTTGATGATATTATATATATGGGATCAAGTGCATCTGTTGTTGCTGACTTTAAATCTTCGGTGATGAGAAATTTTGACATGTCTGATTTGGGATTATTGCATTATTTTCTAGGACTTGAGGTGATCCAAGGTCCAGATGGAATTTTTATCTCACAGCAGAAATATGCGATGGATTTGCTAAAAAGGTTCAATATGTCTGATTGTAATCCAACACAAACACCCATGAATGTGAATGAGTCCTTAAGAGCTAATGAGGGTAAGGTTTTGGCGAATGAAAGATATTACAGGAGAATAGTTGGCGGGTTAAATTATTTGACTCATACAAGGCCAGACATAGCAATCTCAGTCAGTGTAATTTCTAGATTTATGCACAACCCAACAACGCATCATCTTGGAGCGGCAAAAAGGATTCTTCGTTATGTTGCTGGAACTATAGACTATGGAGTTTGGTACTCAAAGGCATCAACTTTGAGATTGTATGGACATTCTGATAGTGATTGGGCAGGATGTTTAGATGATCGAAAGAGTACGTCAGGATATGTTTTTTTTCTTGGATCTGGTGCAATTTCCTGGAGTTCAAAGAAGCAAGCAACAGTTGCTTTGTCATCCTCAGAGGCTGAGTATGTTGCTGTTACTTCATCAGCTTGTCAAGCAATTTGGTTACGAAGATTGCTTGCTGATTTTGGTCAAGTTCAAGAAGGTGCAAGTGAAGTGTATTGTGATAACAAGGCAACAATTGCAATGTCGAAAAATCCAGCCTTTCATAGCAGGACCAAACATATTGATATACGCTATCATTTCATTCGGGATCAAATAACTAAAGGAGAGGTTATGCTGAAACATTGTGGTACAAATCAACAGATTGCTGATGTTTTAACTAAGTCTCTTTCAAGCATGAAGCATGAGATCTTCACGAAGCAAATGGGTGTGACAAGATTTGAAGCAAGGGGGAGTGTTAATTAATGCTTCAAAATGTTCCAGACTTTTCTACTGTTTTGATAGTTATTCTAGTGACTGTTGAGTGTTGATCAGTTACAGTTACACAGACTTTATTTCCTGTCTTTTTAGCTCTTCTATTTTCAGTTTCTTTGTGTCTTGTTTGCCTATAAAATGGCTTGTCTTTCAATACATGAAATATAAGAAAATATTTTTCTCTAGTATTTCTCCAACAATTGTAACAATTGTTAAAGATAGAAGCCATTGAAGACGAACAAAATGTCCGAAAACAATTACCACTTAATTGCGAGCGAGTTGAAGTCGAGGACTTAGAAAGGAGAATTCTGAATGACATAATGCGTTTGAAACATATCAAAGAGCAAGACAAAAAAAGTGATAATCACGTTGAACATATTAGTCAGGATGAAGAGCAAGAAAGGCGAAAAAAGATGTCTCGTTCAAATGATGATGTTATCTTAAAATGCTTTTCTGAACTGATGAAAGTTTGTAACACGCAAGGTTTTGTTTATGGAATCGTTTGTGAGAACGGGAAGCCGATGACTGCAGCCTCAGAGAACTTACGTGCGTGGTGGGAAGAAAGAGTGCGATTTAACCGACATGCCCATGAAGAAATCACTACCTACAATGCCCAAAGTTCAATTTGTGCGGAAAATAATAAGGATCAATTTGGAATTTCCACCACTCTTCGCAACCTACAAGAGGTTCAAGACACTACACTTAGTTGCCTTTTGTCATTTTTGATGCAATATTGCGATCCACCACAAAGGCGGTATCCGTTGGAAAAGGGCGTTGCACCACCATGGTGGCCTAAAGGAGACGAGGAATGGTGGTTGCAGCTAGATGTACAAAAAGAACACTTTCCACCACCATATAAGAAACCTCATAATCTTAAAAAGGTTATGAAAATTGGTGTTTTGATGGCTGTGATTCGACACATGTCTCCAAACATTGCTAAGATTCATAGTTTTGTTATGCAGTCTAAACGGTTACAAGAGAAAATGACTTCTAAAGAGGCTGCAGCCATTCTTGCTATCATCAAACACGAAGAGGCTCGGATACATCATGAGAGTAGTAGTCGTGATATTGAACGCGTAGAAGGTAGGCAGATTGTTGATTCTTTTAAATCTGAGATTTTTAAGCCGAAAAGGAAGCAACCATCTAAGGATCATCGACACCAAGATGTTGGTAATGTTAACACACAAGGGAATACATATCGAAACAAGTATCATCGGGGGCCAGATAATGACATTTTCTTAGGGTTTCAAGATCAAATCCGAAGCAACAATCACCATATGAAAGATCCTTCTTAAGGGAACCATGGTTGCGCCCGAAACATGGGATTAATGAACACTATCCTAAATGAACGTCAATTTACCACCTCTTTCGGTCAACTAAACGCTACCACTGATCCTCGTACGAGCCGAATGGCTTCACATGCAAATCAGGCTACAATGTCTTTAACTACAGCTCCTTTACTCACGAACCGGGCTGTGGAACACTTCAGAAACAAGGCTACAGTGCCATCTTTCGATGGTTTTTCGCATCGTGGAATAAGTTACGAGGATAATGATCTTCAGCTAAGCATGACCACCAAAAGTATCAATTCTGGAGGTTTTAATGTTAATGAAGACACTCAGAATCTGGGAACAAATGTGCCTCCAAATGAAGTTGGTTTATCAGCAACAGAATTTTAGTTGAGAGATGTTGAAGCTAATATTAATGTAAACAATGTGAAGTCGAATGATGAACAGATGGATTTCGTGTCAGATCCACAGTTTCCATTCAACTGGTAATCAAGACTTGCATGTTTGATGTTTCGATATTAATTAATTGGCTGGTTTTTATCATAAAATTAAAAAGCATTTCGTACCTGTCAAATAAACTATCTTAGGCTTCGGTTGTTTTTTTTTTAGACTTTAGATGTCTAAATATTTTTTTTTCCATCTATTTGATAATGTTATACAAAAGTCTAAAATCTTTTTAGATAATATTGTTTGTATTTTATATTAAATGTCTTATTATATACAAAATATCTATTTATGCATTCTAGTATTAATATGGTACATTTTTATTTAAAATAAAATTCTTTTACCCAATAAATTATCAATCTATTACCATATTTAAATGATAAAATGAGAAAAATTAATCATTTATATTTATTATTATATGTAAAAAAATAATCATTTAAATATATTAGTCCTTTGGACCAGATTGGATTATCAAAATCAAGATTTCCAACTCAAAAAATGTGAGAACCCACACTACCGTCTCCCTCATCCTCCACCATCAATGTGTATTCTTTTCTTCAGAGT
Source organism: Centrapalus pauciflorus (assembly GCA_020465985.1). Classification (NCBI taxonomy): domain Eukaryota; kingdom Viridiplantae; phylum Streptophyta; class Magnoliopsida; order Asterales; family Asteraceae; genus Centrapalus; species Centrapalus pauciflorus. Next base: position 9,631 of record JAANYP010001618.1, on the reverse strand, counting down.
GTTCTATTCTTTGATTTTGGTTTGGACCAGACAGGGCTATCATCCACCACCACTACGACAGTGTGTTCTTTTCTTCTTCGATTTTGGTTTTGATTTCGTCCCATATCAATTTGATGAACTTCATCAGCGACTTTGTTTTCCGTTGATGACTTTTCTGGTTTGACCGGAGATGAGTAACCAGAAACTGAGTTCATGGATCTGCATTTTCGTTTGGAAATCGGATCAGAAGAATTTTCAAATATTTCCAGTGGGTTTTAAAACAGGTTTGATGTATTTATGTGTGTTTAGATTGTTTTCTTCAGATATGAATGGCTAAACAAACGGAAAACTAGTAAGCAAGAATGATGGGGTTTGACCAAAAAAGGAATGCCGGAGGGGACGTCCGGAATGTAGGCATCACTTGAGAGGGGAGGCTATTGAAGAGAAAGGAGGCATACTAGGTTTTTGATTATTTTAGAGATTAGAGAAAAGAGAATAGACTTTTTTAGGATCTGATTTATACAGACCGCGGTCAAACATTAGAGGTCTGATTGAGGATGGAAAAACAAACAAGTTTTAACCTCTTTTGTCTGACCGGATCAGACAGTAGAGGTAAATAAGTGAACAGACCTTAAAACAAACAATACCTTAATTTTGTTTGACAAAAAAATATTTATAAATCTTAATTGGTATTAAGAGATTTAGGTCTCGTTTGTTTTTTCATTAAGGCCTTGTTTGTTTTTCATTAAGACCCTGTAGGTCCCAAAAGGTTTCTCTAGAATGTTGTTCTAAGTTGTAGGGGGGGGGGGGGGGGGTGAATACATAAAATTAAAACGCAACACTCTTTTCTCAATGTTTGTGTATATGATCAACAATTGTTAATTACAAACAAGCTTGAACTGCGGAATGGTTCAAGCTGAGATGACAGATACAACAGATATTTAACTAATCTAAGACACACTCAGACTAGGTACAATGAATACACTCACTAAGATGAACTCATTGTTTACAAGACACATATGGACAACTTGAATAAGAACAGCTTGGACACACGTTACTGTTTTATTCAAGCAGACTTGCATGCATGAAAAACAAACTTCAACGCACGATCTGAATTTCTCACTCTTGGTTATCTCACATTCCTTAGAAGGTTCCTTTTACACTCTCACTGAGAATCTCAGTGAAGCTTCCTCATTGGTAGAGATGGCAACGGGGATGAGTATTACCGGGGACCCCTTTCCCCGTCCCCGTCCCAGACTTTGAAAACCCATCCCCATCCCTGACCCCGTCCCCGACGGGTATTTACTTTGCATCCACATCCCCGTCCCCGACGGGTAACGGGGATCCCCGACGGGTATTCAGGGATTTTTACCCGTTAAATTTTTATGTATTTTATAATAAATGTTTATGAAATAGAAAAATTGGTCATAAAATATTATATTTATATATTTAATTAATATAACATTAGATTAATAACTCGACACAAAAAATATTAATTGATCAATCACCTAATAAAAATTGTTATAATGATGCAATATTTCTTTATAAAATTAAATCTAATTACAAATCTATATAGATTTGGGTTCAAATGAGTACCACTAGTTTTGCGGAGTACCGGAGGTACCTCGCTTAAAATCATTTTTTTTGAAATTTTTTTTTTCATAATCATGTTTAAATTAATAATATAAGACTACTTGAAAAAAAATCACACCTAAACACACACTAGAACTATGTGAAACGTGTGTGTTCACATGAACTGCACTGTTGTGAACGTGTGTTCACAACTAAGCAAGTTCACATGAAATTTTTCACGTTCACATGACTTTTAAGATGATAGAAAGTGTAAATGTATATAATTTTTTTTTTTACAAATATCCTTATATTATTTGTATCTAAATGAATATGAAAAAAAATTAAAAAAAAAATTTTCGGAGCAAGTTCACATCTGAAATCCGTGTGTTCACAGGTACTCACGGTACTCTGCATTTTTTAGGTACTCACACGAACCATATTCTATATATATATATATATATATTATATATATATATATATATATATATATATATATATATATATATATATATATATATATATATATATATATATATAATTATCCAGCTTTTCGAAGGTTTTTCGGCCTACTTTGAGGCTGTTTTTGACTAAGCTCCAAAACGATTTAGGCTTTGGTTTTCTTGCAAATGAAACTACTATATACAAAGAATTTTTAAAGTCAAGAACAACCATTTTTCGAGGTGTTTAGGTTGGGGAAAAAGCTTGTTGAAAACCCTATGTTGGCCATTTTTGAGCTGTCAAACTTTCGGTTTCCCAAATAATTTCTGGGGGTCTTAAACTCCAAAATAAATTATGAAAACTTCCAGATTTATAGTTAAGACATAGATCTAACCTTTGAGACAATAATCAACTCATTTCGTTAAGTTATGAATTAGTTATGATTTTTCAAAGTCAATGTAAATTTTCTGCCGAAAATCCGTAGTTTATAAACTTGAAATAACTAGTGATTCTTGTTGTTTATTCAAAGACTATATGTATAAAAGTTATAAAACACATATATATCACCTGTTTTCATAATATTTACACTTATATGATGTGTTTATATATTTATAAACACATTTGAAGAAAGCAACTTAAAAACAAAACTAGTGACTTATAAAGTTGAGTTTTTATGTAACTTGTTGTTGTTGGTGATTATATATATTATGCAAGACTTGTAACAACTTAAATAAAAGAAGTAATAAGATAGTTTTTACTTACTTTGATGTATTAAAAGAATGCAAATGAGTAGGAGTTGAGTTCTTGAATTGTTGCACCAAAGAAACACTTGAAGAACTTGAAGAAACAAAAAGATGCAACTTTGGTGTTCTTGGTTGCTCTTGGCCTATTTTTTTTGAGAGAAAAGATGAGAGGATTTTGATATTTCAAGGTGTGAATGAAATGAGAAATGAGTCCTCTATTTATAGAAGAGAATTGGTCTTGCAAATGATGAAAGAAAAGGTGGTGTTTAACACATTACCAACATGTTGGAAAAGTAGAAAAAGTGAGAAATTCTTTTCAATATTTTTAATGAAAGTCAAATGGGACACAAAAGTGTGTTCCCCTTTTGTGTTGGCTGATTTTTATGGTATAAAAATGATGTATTTTGGTTTTTATTTTTTTGTATAAAAGTATTTAGAATGTATTCTTGTATTTTCCTTTTTATGTAAAATCATAAATACCTTTGAATGCATTTGTTTTAATGAAATGATTTAGTCTTGCATAATTAATGTTAAGTAATTGTATTAGTGTATGATTAGTGTCACTAATCATAAAATAATTATGTACTTAGTTGAATTAATCCTTCATATCGTAAATCGATTGGATTAATTGATTTCCCGATTCATCGCACCGATGAATTTGATTCTAATTGAGTTGAAGTTCTTCATGAGCCTTGTTAATCACTTTGATTAATTTCTAATGACCTTTGATTAGGTTATAAATGGCTATTAAATACAAATTTGGTCATAGTTGCTAACCTGGTTTAATGCCAGATGTTACAGTCTCCCACTGTTAAGCGAATTTCGTCCCGAAATTTTATCTTGTTTTCTCAAGGGTATTGTACTTAAGAATAAATGAGGGTATCTTTGCTTAAACTGGCCTTTGCATGCCTAAGTGACTTCTGGCCCATGTCTAAAATTCCATATGACCTTCAGGATGGGTATACGACTGTGTTTCAATCCTTTGACCTTATGGTCCATGATTTCTACCGGCTCTTTGATGAAGCAAAGTTTATCAGTCTTATCTAACAAACACTTCTTCAGATTCGATACGTGGAAGATATTGCGCACGCTGCTAAGCTCTGGTGGTAGATCTAAACGATAAGCTACTAGTCCAATTCTCTTTAAGACTTTGAATTGTCCAATGTAACGAGGATTCAGTTTTTCCTTATTTCCCTAATTGTATCACGCCCTTCCCTAGCGAGACTTTTATCGGTACTCTTTCTCCTAATTGGAACTCAAGAGATTTTCTCTCCACGTCTGCATAACTTTCTGATAATCGCGGACAACTTTTAGTCAATTTCCATATCTATTCTATCTTTTTGGTAGTTTTGTGAATGATCTTAGGGCCAGTGGTTTGGCTATCTCCTACTTCTTCCCAACAAATCGGCGATCGACACTTTCGTCCGTAGAGGGCCTCAAACGGAGCAGCTTTAATACTAGAGTGATAGCTATTTGTAGTACGATAATTCCACTAAGGTAAATGAGTATCCATTACACAGGCTCCTAATGTATGTTCTAGGGTTTGGATCGTTCTATTATTCTGACAATTGGTCTGAGGGTCATATGTGGTACTCATGTCCAAGTTTGTATCCAAAGTTTGCTGTAATAATTGCCAAAAACCTAGATGTAGATCTGCTATCCGTATCCGAAATGATTGTAATAGGCACTCCGTGTCCGGAGACGACTTCCTTGAGGTACGTTTGGACTAGCTTATTCTTTCTGTTGTTCTCCTTAATTGGTAGGAATGCGCGGATTTTGTTAGGCGGTCGACTATTACTCAAATGGTTTCTGATGTTTTATCTTAAATTTGGAGCATGTTCGGAATTTGCTGACATATGTGGCAATGTCAGCCTTCATGTTAGGCCACCAGTATAGCTCCTTGAGGTCATGATACATTTTATCGGATCTGGGGTGGATTGCGTATCTTGATTTGTGTCCGTCATCTATAATCAGCTTTCTTACTCCACCAAAACAGGGTAATCAGACTCTATTCATGAAGTATAGATTTCCATTAGTCCTTATCCCCAAACTATTTATCCATTTCGTGCAGGGCTTCATTTTTATTTTATTTTATTTTTTTTCATATTTTCCTCCTTAACAGCTTCTACTTGTGCATCATGAACTAAGGAAGGAAGGTTTGGTTGAATGATTATAACTAGGGCTGGTACTCTTAACGACTTAACTTGTTCCTTTCGGCTCTAAGCATCTGCAACCACATTAGCTTTCCCCGAGTTATAACGAATTTCACAGTTGTAATCACTTAATAGCACTATCCAACGTCGCTACCTCATATTCAACACTTTCTGATTCAAGATGTGTTGGAGGCTATTATGGTCTGTGAATACAATACCCTTCATATCGTACAACTAATGTCTCCAAGGATAAAGACTACTGCTCCAAGATCCAGATCATACGTTGTGTAATTCACCTAGTGAATTTTAAGTTTTCATGAAGTATAAGCTATGACCCTATCTTTCTATATCAACCCATTGTGTGAAAACGTCACAGTAATTTACAAATTTCTTGCTTCTCTCGGGTAGGGACAAAATAAACGCGCCGCACAGTTTGTGCTTTAATATTTAATGATGTCTCCTGATCCTTGCCCCAATCATATTTAATGTCTTTTCAGGTCAGTTTTGTTAGAGCTTCAGTGATCTTTGAGAAATTTTTGATAATTGCCTATAATAAGTGGTAAGTCTTACGGACTATCGTATCTCTATGGGGTTCTAAGAGTTGACCAATTCATGATAGCCTCGATCTTTGCAGGGTCGACTTGGATTCCTTTACTATTGATCACGTGACCGAGAAATTTCACCTATCTTAACCAAAAGTCAGACTTAGGAAGCTTGACATATAGTTGTCCTTTCTTCAACAACTCTAGAATTAGTCTTAAATGTTTGCTCGTGTTCCTCCTTGTTTCGTGAGTAGATTAAGATGTCATTCATGAATATAATCATGAATTTGTCCAGATAAGGTTTGCACACCTGATTTATGAGTTCCATGAATACCGTTGGGGCACTGGTTAATCCAAACGGCATTAATAGGAATTTATGATGACCGAAACAGAATCTGAGGGCTGTCTTTGGAATATCTTTCTTGCAAACTCTAACCTGATGATAACCAGACCTTAGGTCGATCTTCGAATAGAAGCTTAATTCTTGGAGTTTGGTCAAACAAGTCATTGATCCTCGTGAGCGGGTATCGGTTCCTTTAGTTTATTAGCTCTTGGTAATTGATGCACATTCTGATGGTTCTATCCTTCTTCTTTATGAACAAAACTGGAGCTCCTCCAAAGCGAGGAACTCGGTTTGATAAACCCTTTACCTAAGAGCTCCTACAGTTGGTTGGACGATTCTTACACTATTGATGGGGCTAATCGGCATGGTGCTCGAGCCACTGGTACCGCACCTGATACTAGGCCGATTTTTGAATTTGACTTGCCTCGATGTTGGGTGTTCAGGTAAGTGTTCTGGAAAAACTTTAGGGTAACCATAAATAATAAGAATATTTTCGAGCCGCTTTTCCTTTGGCTCCATCTCTATCAACACTTCAGGGTCCTAATGCTAGAGATGATGCTTACTTTGGTATTCTTGCTTTGCCTTGGATAGCAAGAACCTTCTTATTGGCTAAAGGGGAACCGTCTTCTTGTTGCACACTATTTCCGCACGATTTTTCGATAGTAAATCCATGCCTATGACCACGTCAAAACTTCTCAGTTTGACGGGCATCAAGTCTGTTTTAAAGAGTCGGCCTACAAATTCTAAGGAGCATCCTTGACTTATATTATTTGTCTTACGCGTCTTACTGTCATCAACCTTAATAGCATAAGTGACACTTAATGGTGTAAGAATGGAATTTATCTGCTTACTGTACTTAGTGGATATAAAGCTCCTATCAGCACCAGTATCAAATAGTAGAAATGCATATAAGGTCTCTAATGGGGTAAGAGGATAAGTCTATGGGTTTGAAATTTCTTAGGCAGATAGCCATAGCTTTATCTCCTCATACGCAGAGTTGTAATTAAAACTTAATTCCTTATTAAAGTTCTTGATACCTAATCTTTGTATACGATATGGTCGGGATTTTTTGATAAATTTTCAAGCCTTACGTACATCTGATAGTAAAAACCTAGAGATATACTATAAACTGGTAGAACGGTACCAATATGAGATGCCTCATCATACTTCAGTGCGTTAAGTTGTTGGGTTAGCTCTGCATTACGGCTTTGCGCTCTGCTAAGCACCGTCATAATTCGTTGGTTCCGTCTTGATGGATCGCCTAGGTATTCTGGTTGGCCTAATGTATGTTGGAGTGTTTCCTCCTACTTAATCATTGCAGAGATCTTACCGATCTCTTGGTGGATTTTGTCAAAATTGGGGGTCGTGTCTGGCAGCCCTTGCCACCAACAGAGGTACTGTTGGTTGCGTAGGTTCCTGGGTAAGTGTCGGTACTTGAGAAGAAGATGTGTTTTTAACTGGCTTGGGATCCCTTCCTTGTTTCCCCACTCTTGGAGAGTGTGAGGCATCCATCCCCACTCTCTTACGTTTGCCTGTCGTTACATCGGCGAGCTTGGCTGATTATTAGGTACCGGGATAGACTCCCGTTGTGCCAGTCACACCCTTTTCCTAGGGGTGAACTTCCTTAATGGTCCATTGGGATGGCTTCCGAATAGGGTGTAGGGTGGAATATGTGGTGGTGATGGTGGAGCAATTTGTGCTGCGGGGCCACAGTTGCTCTCCTCTAGTTCTGACGGGTCCTCTACTTCGTCATTGATTCGGTCTGGGTGGGTCTCCGATCCAAAGTACATCTTAGTGTCACATTGGCTTCCTTGTTCCATGGGTGGGTATTCATCCTCAGATTCAAAGAGGATAATAACCATATTGTTTGACATGTTATTGTCATCAGGATTCATATATATATGTTCACAGTTCTTGAAGAAACTTTAGTTTTTGTAACAGTTATAGTCTAGATATGAATGCAACCTAGTTCACTATAACTATTGCTCTCATACCAATCTGTCACACCCCGTTACCCCGGTTGACAATGAAGCGTGACGTCGCGGAAGCATAACCATAATTATAACGAATGACCACTATATGGACGTTTTTCAAAAATACATTGATTTAACTTCAAATATAAATATTGTTTTACATAACCAAAATACAGCGTAAGTAGTTCTTAAAATACAAAGATTTAGATACACAATTTAGTTTATCAGGAAAGATGCAAATAATTCTCCGAGTTTAAAATGATGCGACTCCAAAATGAACGGAAGCCTTGGAATGCTTCCGATAAATGCGCATGCCTTAATCACCTGAAAATACATGCTAAAATACGTCAACAAATTGTTGGTGAGCTCATAGGTTTACGCGAAAAGACAAGTTGTATGGACATTATCAGATGAGTTGAATTTATAAAGCATAAATTCCGTGTATGTATTACATAAACCATCATGCAACTGAAGCTTAATTAAATGAGTTTGCCCTATGCAGTATTCCCATACGTAATACCGTGTGTTGAATATATATGCACCGCTATTAGCCGAGCCGAACTAACCCGAATGGGGGACATGACTCCCGATAGATCTATCCATAATATATTCACGCTTACAAATAAATGCAATTAACGGTTCATGATTTGAGGGCTGATGGATCCACACATGTAACACATATAAGAAATAAACAGTTTTGATGTCCATATGAAAACAGTGCATGTATTTCCACTCCAATAGATAGTGAAAATAGGGGCTATGAAGACTCACCGCATGTTGATGGCAAAATGATCGTAAAACGACAATTTTCGTCGTTGATGAGTGATGACACCGGACGCGTTTAACCGAGTCCTAAATGATATAAGGGATTTAATAACTCCCATATATGATAATATGTATGTATAAATGTTGTTATGTTTTAAATCACCCAACATCACAAGTTTATAAATAAAACCCACTTAAAACGTCAAGTTTATATATATATATATATATATATATATATATATATATATATATATATATATATATATATATATATATATATATATATATATATATAATTTTCCAGCTTTTCGAAGGTTTTTCGGCCTACTTTGAGGATGTTTTTGACTAAGCTCCAAAACGATTTAGGCTTTGGTTTTCTTGGACATTAAACTACTATATACAAAGAATTTTTTTAAAGTCAAGAACGGCCACTTTTCGAGATGTTTAGGTTGGGGAAAAAGCTTGTTGAAAACCCTATGTTGGCCATTTTTGAGCTGTCAAACTTTCGGTTTCCCAAATAATTTCTGGGGGTCTTAAACTCCAAAATAAATTATGAAAACTTCCAGATTTATAGTTAAGACATAGATCTAACCTTTGAGACAATAATCAACTCATTTCGTTAAGTTATGAATTAGTTATGATTTTTCAAAGTCAATGTAAATTTTCTGCCGAAAATCCGTAGTTTATAAACTTGAAATAACTAGTGATTCTTGTTGTTTATTCAAAGACTATATGTATAAAAGTTATAAAACACATATATATCACCTGTTTTCATAATATTTACACTTATATGATGTGTTTATATATTTATAAACACATTTGAAGAAAGCAACTTAAAAACAAAACTAGTGACTTATAAAGTTGAGTTTTTATGTAACTTGTTGTTGTTGGTGATTATATATATTATGCAAGACTTGTAACAACTTAAATAAAAGAAGTAATAAGATAGTTTTTACTTACTTTGATGTATTAAAAGAATGCAAATGAGTAGGAGTTGAGTTCTTGAATTGTTGCACCAAAGAAACACTTGAAGAACTTGAAGAAACAAAAAGATGCAACTTTGGTGTTCTTGGTTGCTCTTGGCCTATTTTTTTTGAGAGAAAAGATGAGAGGATTTTGATAT